>CAJNJA010033908.1:14463-29679 GCA_905231915.1 Symbiodinium necroappetens
ACTACAACTACTACTACTACTACTCCCACTGCTACTGCTACTACTACTACTACTACTACTACCACTACTACTACTACTACTACTACTACTACTACTACTACTGCTCCAACCGCTGCGACGACGACGAGAACGAGCTGATTTGTACATGTTTCGTACCTTCAGGCTGCCCGTGCGTGACCAAAGTGTTCCTTTGCCTGTCTTTGTCATCGAAGGCTCCAGGTTCTCCCGGCAACCTGAAGGTTTGAGTTCGCTGCTTTAGGAATACCCATAGGCTCCATTGTTTTTCCTTTCGGGGAGAGAGGGTTCTATTTATGAACCACAAAGAGGAACTACAATGGAGCCTGTGGGTATACACCCTCCTGCTAAGACATGTGCAGGAGCCGGGCCGGAAAGCGTTTGGCTCATGACGCTGAGGTGACCTCTGTTGACTTTGCTGCCACCCAAGCAGCTTGGCTGAATCTGAAGTCCGTTTCGCTCGAGGTGTGACGATTGAGTCATTTCAATTCCGCAGAGTAAGATGCAGATCTTGGTGCAGACCAAGTTTCAAAGGCCAGAGATGCTGGACAGGCCCTTCTGTGGCGTAAAATTGTTCCCCCACATACTCCACACTCACAACAACCCCTCAAACATGAGCAGCTCCTGAACCTGAAACTGCAAATTTCGCATGCTTCCCAAACACCCTGGCAGAGAAGTCGGACCAGTGACTAGTTCTGTTTCATAAATGTAACTATTCTTGCGGCTCACCGTATTCAATTCCCTCCAACCCTCCAAGTAAATCCGGAGCTCTAGATTTCTGAAAACCCTATCAAGACCCAAAAAGAATCCAAAAGCCAAGTCCAGACTTCAAACGCCCTAAAAGCCCTAAACTTTGGGCCCATCACTTTACCCCCCCAAAAGAACCCCTATGAAAGAGCCTCTAAACGCTTAAACCCTAAACCCTAACCCCCCAAAAGAACCCGTATCGGAGCCTCTAAACGAAGCCTATGCTGGCAAGGCATCAGCCAAGGCGCCAGACGCATCGCAGCCGAGACTTGGCTTCGTCCCAGCTTCTGGGAAGAGCCTGGGGCCTCTAGGGTTTAGGGGTTTATAAGGTTTAGGGCCTAGGGTTTAGGGTTTATAAGGTTCAAGGTTTAGGGTTTATAAGGTTTAGGGTGTAGGGCTTCGGGCTTAGGGTTTAGGGTTTATGAGGCTTAAGGTTTAGGGTTTAGGGTTTATAAGCTTTAAGGTTTAGGGATTCGGGTTTAGGGTTTAGGGTTTATAAGGTTTAAGGTTTAGGTTTATAAGGTTTAGGGTGTAGGGCTTCGGGCTTAGGGTCTAGGGTTTATAAGGTTCAGGGTTTATAATTTATAAGGTTTAAAGTTTAGGGCTTAGGGTTTAGGGTTTATAAGGTCTAGTGTTTAAGGTTTAGGGCCTTGGGGTTTAGGGCTTAGGGGCTTAGGGGCTTGGGGTTTAAGGTTTGGGGCTTTAGGTTTCCCGCCAAGCGCTCCGCAAGGTTGAGGGATCCGTAGTCCTACCTACTAGAGGGGCCTTCATAATTACCTATACCGTTTAGGGGTTTAGGGTTTAGGGTTGCCGTTTGGGGGCGTTCCTTAGTGTAGTTATGGTACAATATACCCCCAAGCCCTATTCCAATTATTAGGGCCCCTACATTTCCTTCATCCCAGCTCCCTAGGCCTCCACTTCTCCCTAAAACCCCACGACGAAAGCACGCAAAAACTGGTTTAGGGTACGTGGGTAGTTGTCTAAACTAGGGTCCCTTTTGGGGTCCTTTTTATAAAGGTGCTGTACTGTATTGGGGACCGAAAAAGGGACCCTAGTTTAAAAAACTACCCACATGGCTTCGGTTTCCGGGGATCAGGGCCTTTACTAGGTTCCTGAGTGGTACCCTTTTGCCCTTTTTATTTTGGGGTCTCCTTATAAAAACCGAATACTAGGAAAAAAGGGTACCCTTATTATTTATAGTCACTCAGGGAACCTAGTTTAAGACTGCAGTTACAGGCTTGATGAGGTTCGGGACGACCGGATGTCACAGGTGAAGGATTTTTTGTTGAGTTGTTGCGATGGTGAGCATCGCTACCATCATTACTTCTGTTACAATTATAATAGTTCCTGTAGTTCTTGTTATTGTAATAGTAGTAGCTAGCTCCAAACAAGTTGGAGTGCTACCAGTAGGATTCCTTTCCCTTTCGCTGAAGGGCATGATGACAATCGTTTCCCATCTGTCTGGCTGTTACATTAGGTTCTTTGGTCTCATTGCTAATGGTTTTCGGGGTTCTTGGGTGCTAACCTCACGCAGCTTGTTCCCAGGGAGTCACTGAAGAACCTGGTCAAGTTTTCTAGTGACATTCTAGTGGTTCTAGTGTCACTGTCACCACTCACTCATGCTCGTAGAACCGGTTCGGAATTCCCCCATGACGTCCTCAGGATTTGGAGTGTCACTGTCATCGATGTAGCAAAGCTGCCAGCAGCTTGAGCTGCACATGAGCTGCCACCATTTTTGAAAGGGGTTTGGAGCGTATATTTGGGGATCTAAATTGACGATATACCCTTACAGCTTGTATAAGCAGAACAGTAGACCCCAACACCTTCCTATATTTCTGGTTTACTTATTATGATCGAGCCCTATATGCCAAGCTTGACTCGGATTCCAAGGGGTCCCTGAGTTGTTTACAACCCCTCGAAGCCCTCAACCCGAAACCCGATAAGCCAGAGGCCCTCCACCCTCGAACCCCAGACCCAGCGAGCCTTCATTACTTTGGGGGGGGGGGGGATACGTACATTCTAACTGCAATTTCATTGTCAAGTTATAACTCCCTGCAGTCCGAGACATGGCTTTGAGAATCATGTCCCCCGCGCCGCAGCCCTACAACCTAAACCTAACAGCCTGCTTGTAATCAAGTTAGTTATTTCTTGCACCCCTCCTGAAGAAGATTCGATCCTCAAAAAAGGCCTCTTTCGGACGACTGGCCTTTCAATAGGGTTCTATTTGGAATTCCAGCTGGTTTAGTAGAGGGGTGCAAAGTTTCAGTTTTTGTCTTGCATTCCGAGGTTCAGCTTGTTCAAGATGCGGGGGCTCGCCGCAGTCCTATGAGTTAGTTAAGGCAGCAATTCCAAGCCCTGTGTTGGACCTGTACCGAAGAACCTCTATGTGGCCCAAACCCGCAAAGCGGCTGTTCGAACGAAAACCCACATCCGGGTAAAAAAAGGGGCCTAAATAATTACCTATACTATTTTGGGGGTTCTTGATTAGAATTATAGTATAATGGACCACCAAAACCCTGTTCTAATTATTAAGGCCCCTACAGTAAGGCATGAAGTTTCAAGCCTACACCCGGACTGACCCTACCGCCCAAACACAGCCTTGATACTCGTGGGGCCTCGGAAGCAACCCAAGCTCGCTAAACGAGGCCATGAAAAAGTCAGAGGGGGAGATGTCTCGTGGCCATGACACTAAGCCTGCAATAAATGTGTGCATGCACTTCCGGCGCGTGGTCTAGGCTTGGGGGTTTAGGCTTTAGAAGTAAGGTTGAGGTTGAGGTTGTGGGGTTCGAGTTGTAGAGGGGAATACCATTATGATTGTCGAGACACCTATACTTTAAGGCCCGTGCATTTCGCATTTGCCCCTTATTCCGAGGTCTACTTAACTCGTTCATGGTTCAGAGCGTAGTGTTCAGGTTTCTTGGGGAAAAGCCTTAGTTTTGTCCGCAAGGGCTTGTCCATTATCTGTAAAATGCCAGAGACACATATCAAACCCTTCAGTCTCCAGAGCCCAGGGTCAAGCATCAAGTTTATGTTCAGCATCAAGTTTCGGGCGCAGGGAGGGCGCTGGCCCTTTACCCAAGACTAGGTGCGATGTAGCCCGCTTTTGGGCACTCCCCCTGCCCGAAAGTTCCTTTTTTTCAGACTCTACCTTTTAAAGCCTTAGGCCCCAAGAGCCCCAAGAGCCGCCCATGTCAGCCCGAAGGGTTTCACCTCTTGTGATCTACTCATGTCTGGGCTCGACACCCCTGTACAGGATCACCCTTTGTATGGTAAGGTACCTCAAAACTAGAACAGGCCTCTGAAATTGGATCGTTCATCTATTCGTACCTTTTCATGTACACCAGCTATAGGACCGCGACCACCGCGACCACGACCAGCGCGGATTGAGATGGTGTTAGGTTCAGGGCCTCAAACCTAATCCTAAGAGGCACAAAAATGCATATCTCCAGCAAAAAACGTCAGAACGGGGCCCCGTTTAAAAAGTTAAAACATGCAACCCCAATACAAACAACCCCCTATGAAACGTTATCGTGAATGCCTGATAAAACTGCAGAGTCCGCAGTGCCAGAGGCAAAAAAGCTTGAAGCCCTTAGACTGTTTGAACTTGGAGCAAGTTTTAGGGCGGTTTGGGGTTTGAGAGCATCTAAGCCCTGAAGCTTGAAAGTGGCCCAACCAAGGCATGATCCATGGGATGTAGGGTTTAGGGGTTTTTTCAAAACTCCAGTGCGTAGTCTTTCAGGCTCAAAGCCCTTCATGGAGCCTAAACCTTCAGCCCTTCCCTTGTGTCCGGAGAGCTTGTCTTGAATGCTCCACTCTTACCCCCTGAAGCTCTTGATCAGAGGCCTGCAACACATGGAGCACTGCGTCCATTGATATTCCCGGCGGATTGCCGGCCGCTTGGCCTGGAGAAGCACCTCACAACTCTACGGATCTGTGATTCCTTTATTTACTGTGCCCAGCACATGTCATGCGTTGTGGTTTAGTAATACTTGCGCTGCGGTATAGGATGCGCGCCACAGTTGCAAGTGCAGCATATGTGATACACATGATCATGTATATATATATATATGTATATATGTATGTATGTATATATGTGTATATATGTATATATGTATATATGTATATGTATGTATGTAAACATACACACACACATATATATATATATCCATGTACACATATACCTTTGCATGTATGTATGTATGTATGTATGTATGTATGTATGTATGTATATATAATTATATATATATATAGATAGATAGATATAGATATGCAGACTTGTTCAAAATACACAGATTCAAGTCCTCATGTATGTCTAGGCAAATACATATACGTGAAACCTTATGACCTGAAGCCCTTGCAATGACCCCGTAGCATCCATTGGAAAACCCCGAAGCCCCGAGCCAAGGAGTACTGGACCGACGACGACGACCCTTCTTCCCGCAAGAGCTCGATGGACTCCATCCGCTCCTCTGGTCCAAAGATGGCGAAGAGAGAGAGAGAGAGAGAGAGAGAATTTACACCTAACATAGTCACGGAGATCGATAACTGATTCAGTTCTACATATGTACAGTTGATCAGTCGGTCACCGTTTACATGTCTGCTTTTGTGTCATGAGTCTTTTCCCCCAGCAAAAAGTCATTGCGTGTGCCGCTTCGAGTATTCGTTGTCCTGCCAGAGGCGGCGCTTGCCAATGATGCAAAGCAAACATAGGCAGGCACAGTCACAGTGTTGCCTAGCATGTGTTAAATGTAAGCATGTCAAAATGCACTGCAAATAAATAAGGACAGACGCAACATATGTACGCACCTACCTCCGTGCTGTTCCTTACTTCTAGCTTCTCATCATTCGTTTTCGAAATCTCGACTATTCACTGACCCCTTCCCACCCCCCCCGCCCCCAATTTTGAAATCAACACAACCGCAGAAGTCGCGGCTCTGCACTCCGATCTAGAAATGTTGCGTGCGAAAAACACTTTGGAATTCCCAGTGTCTATACTTCAATCACTACAACAACCTGACGCTAGGCCCTGCTTTTTTGACAATGGTCATATACACGCTGCTGCACATCCACCGTTTTCGACTTTTGTCAAGAGCACGAATATGCAAAGCATTGGCTCCAAATTCTGATTGTTGATACCGCACGTAGCATGCTGTTAATGCGACCTTTCCGAATCAGAAGTGTTTTGGCTGACGCATCTGTTCATCTATACAGTCTCTATGATGAGGCTTGCGAGAATCGCTACTTACGTCCGAAAGATTTCAGTTTGTTGATAGGCCTTTCCATTTTGGACGATCTTGGAACTGGAACCCCACGAACGTTGAAACATTTTCTATTGCCCCTGGAGCCAGAACTCTATTGATTTTTGTGACCAATACGTATAGGAATTCCGGCATCTGGTCCAGTACAATGATTTTGGGCCGGATTGCCACGCGTCACAATCCGTAGTGCCAGGGTCCTAAAATGGAAAAACCCTAAACCCTAAACCCTAACAAACCCTAACAAACCCTAAACCCTAAACCCAGATGTAGCATGGACAAGTGTCCACACGTAATTACGTGGTGCCGAAGCAGGTGAAATGACCTCCGCAATATCTAAGACTAGAGCGCCTTAGAGCATTCTTGTAGTGATCCTTGCTGTGCTGTACCAGAAGAGGTACAATTTAAAGGAATCCTAAGATCTGCGTCTTTGGGTCTGACTGCTAGGTATTAAAGTTCAGGAGTTGTGTATGTACACAGTCAGAACCCCACCTGCACAATGCCTGCAACTCCCGGTCATGTGCATGCCTTAACTGTCTCAGCGCCCCGAGATCCATATTACCGTATTGTTGCGGCCCACACATCTCTGAAAGACTTGGTCCTCTGTAGGGTTTAGGGTTTAGGGCTTTGGTCTTAGATCTGCCACCTGCCGGAATCATGAGAATCTTTTTGATTCAGGGGGATCCAAGATCCAAGATTGCCCAGGGGTCTTGCACGTTAATCTCGAGTTTGGTACATCTTCCGATTGTCTCAGGTAGTTTACATAGAGGGTTGTTTGCATATGTAGGTGGCTCCTCATTCTGCATAGCATTATCATAAGCGGTCTGCACCTTTTACAGTATGTCCTCGTTTCCTCCATCCCAGCCCCCTAGGCCTAAACCAGAATCCGTTAACCCAGGCTTCTTGCCGACGCCGCCATCGCTCTCCCGTCCGAGCTCGAAGGTGTCTACAGCAGCGATCGAGCGGCCGTCCCGCCCGAGCTCGAAAGTCTCTGCGGGCAACGAGCTGAGAATCCGGGCTTGTTTAGAATTCGATGTTTTTCTTTTTCTTGGGGCTGCTGAGATGTGAACTAGCACTGAATTAGCACTTGTTGGAGTTAGTCGTCTAAGTAATAATATCTGGTGTTGTTCAGAATTCTTGGTCTGTTTGGAACGAAGGCTTTGGGTTTCAGGGTGCGTGGCGGGAATTACAAGGACTGGTCGGTGATGCACTTTGTTGAATCATCCCGATAGGATCTCAAGGTGTGACAGTTGTTCATTCCCATGTTTGGCTTCCTTCGTGGGCCATGCTGTTCTGGACAATAATCATGCTGTTTAGTTACCAAATGTTTCAAAGGCAGTCGGGCAGAACAGCAAGTTGCCTTGGCCGCTCAGTTCTATACCCCGCCGTTCCACCCGGGCCTGCTTTGTGCCGGCCGTACCACCCTTTTCTTGGATGCCCATCTTCATTCTCGAAGATGAGGTCACCCTCGACGTCGAGGTTTGAAGGCAGTGAGGCATGATATCACATATACGACAGTAATATTGAATTTCAGAGACTCAACATAATATCATAGCATAACATAACATGAATATACTAGACTGTCTTGTATTGTAGCATTGCAGAATCTAGTATAGTGAAATACAATCCAATGTAGTAGAGTGTAATGCAATACAATGTAATGTAATGCAATGTAAATGTAGTTCAATATAATGATGTGTATCACAAACGCAACATAAAACAATATCATACAATGCATTATCATATGATTTCACATAATATAGTACAAGATTATTAAATCAAGATGGTACAAAGGTAGGACGATGTGAATAACAGAATAAGATGAACTTCGGTATATGTAACATAGTACATATGAGGCGGGTGCATGTCTGAACTGTCAGAACCCAATACTCATTCTCTTCCGAGGAGCGAACGGCAACCCGGAGAGGCCTCCGGATCGCGCGACGACCATGATCACAACGCCCCCGGGCAGCCCCACGCTATGCATGTCCTAGCATGCTAGCCTCCCCTAAGGGTCCAAGTACCTGTATCGGATCGTGCGACGACCCTGTATGACTACCAGTAGCACGGACTCCGATCCCCAGGGCAGGTAGTTGGACCCTCAGGGATTTGTCTGTGGGGTTTTGTAGGATGTGGACGAGGACGGGATGTGGCCAGCGGCTTTGTAGCTGGCCTTCGTGGAGTAAAGAGCCCTATCTAGTAAAAGTACAAGATCCCTTGAGCTCCTCGATGTTCAGGGCGCAGGCTGACGGTGTGTATGCGTCTGAAGCCTGGATGCCCAAAGGATCATGAGGGCACCTCAGCTTCGGTGCAGGGATGCACGGTCTCGTTTGGAGGCGGCACGCTGCCTGGAGAGATGTGCCACAGAACTTGTTTTTATGCAGAGGAAGACTTCAAGACCTCGAAACCCTAACATCAGCCGGATAAACTGCTACCTTCATACAGCCAAAAGAAGCTTCGCAGCTTCGGGTGTGCATGGCGCGCACCTGAACAAGTAGAAAAATGCACCAGACTGTCCTGGTACGCAGCGGTCGACAGGATCTCACGCACCCACCATACGCTAACCCAAAAACCACTACAAAGTTGAAGCTGCAGGAGCTTCCGAGTTCACAGTAAAGAATAATGTCGTAGTCAGAGTTATAATAGTGATATAATAGGAACAATAGTATTATTAGTAGCTAAACAAATAGTAGTTCTGACTCTATGCATGATGGGCAATAATAACATGCACGAGGTGTTCCAACAGAGCTTATCTATTTCTGGCCAGGATCGAGCCAGGACCACCTAGGGTAGGAAGGAAAGGATAAAGGATGGAGCTTCGTTCAGGTTTGTAGTGCCTTCTACCGGTATTCTCGGGGTTTGGGGAGGTATCCTAAAGCTTCGAGGACCGCATGTGTTGATGTCCAGTTTTCCTCTGCGCAGTTAGTGAACATGTTGAGAGACCATATCCTACTGGATTGCAGTCTCTGTGTTTTAACCCTTTTGAATCTAAACTTGTTTCAGGAAGGTTCAAGCAGCTTCGGCACGCCCTGCACGCCCCACAAAGGCCTAGGTGACGGCTTGATGAGTTGTTGGTTTAGGTTCCCTGAAACGTGCATACTGCAACCGAGTCACTATAGAGAATCAAGTGCCTGCAAGTTTTTGGGGAATTCCTATCCAGTGGGTATCCGCTGTCATAACCGAACTGTTCAGCGATGTAGTAGTGGTCGCGGCTGGTGCTGGTGCTGGTGCTGGTGCTGGTGCCGTGCCGGTGCTGGTGCTGATGCTGGTGCTGCTGTGGTGCTGCTGGTGCCGCTGGTGGTGATGGTGGTGGCGGTGGCGGTGGTGGCAGTGGCTGGTAGCAGAGATAGTAGTGGTAGCAGCAGTGGTAGGAGCACGCAGCAGAGCAGGAACATGGCGGGTTTAGGGATTGGGGGGCGGGTGTTTGTAGGGGTTCGGGCTTCAGTTGGTTGCTACCTTGGTTACATGGTTGCCTGTTTGGTCCAAACAGGCAACCATTTCGTTTTGTAGTTTAATGTCAGGCGTGGGTAGGCTTTTGGCATGCATCCGAAGCCGCTTTGCCTGTGTCGCGACCTGGACACAAAACTGTGCATGCTCTTCCGGGTGGGTGGGAACTCAAACACCGGACAAGTGCCGCTGTACTGTGCAGAGGGTAAGCATGGTACCATGCCAGCATGGTACCATGCGCAATCACAGTATAGCTTGATAAGCTCACGGCCCTTACTTCGGTTGTGTCTCGGCCACTGTGTCAACTTATGGTTCAGTTGTTGCGGACCAGAGAAAGGAACACGAAACCGTCATGATCACAGCCGGACCCAGCACCCCTGTTCTCAGAAACCCTCATCCAAGCCGCTCTTGGGTGTAAAAAGATGGGCCTTAATAGTCAGAACAGGGTTTTCGGGTACATTCTACTATAGTTATAAGAAGGAACCCCCAAAATAGTATTAGCAACTACTTGAGTTGCTTGAAATTTAGGCCCCCTTTTGTAGGGCTCCGTGGTCGAGGGCCCTGCTTGCATAAGGGTCCCGTTTTTTCGGTGCACTCTAACTTAGGCGAAGACCTGTTCGAGAAGCTTGAAATCCTATGAGCCCGATGACCCGTTGGAGCCATAAACGGCCTAGATCATAGCAAAGCCACCCCATGCCCGAAGCCGTGTAGCCAGAATCTCGAAGTCTGATCAGCTCTTTGCCTGCTGTCTATGTAGAGACTTACCTCCCCCCAGAGTAGGCCCTAAGCGATGTTAGCTGAGGGGGGGGGCTTATGTATGGTTCCTTGGAAGAAGGTTGCTACGATTTAGGGTTCCTATGAGGCCAAAGTTAGTGAAACTCGCGCTTGAAGGCTGCATGTAGGCAGGACAGCTCTGTCTTCTGTTCTGTCGCAGGCATTTGAGTTCGGTCTTGGCTTGTAGCTAATCCCGACTGTAAGATGTGCTAGTCAATTATGCCAGTTTACAAGCTCGTGGTTCGGTGAAGTGTTTGGGTCCTGGTATAGGCGTGTCACTCGATTTCTACGCTCATCTCTGGCACCTACCTAAACCCTGCACCCTAAACCCTAAACCCTAACTGAACCCTAAATCGTAAACCCTACACCCTAACTGAACCCTAAAGGCACGAAGCCCCACGAAATCCCACCGACCGCCAACCGGCGAGTCAGCTGAGTTTCATCCTTTCCGGGAGGTCGAAGGCGCTGCGGCGATGCTAGAACAGACTGGGTTTATAGGGTTTAGGGTTTTAGGGTTTTTGGGGTTTTTGGGGTTTAGGGTTTTTAGGGTGTTTGGGGTTAAGGGTTTTTAGGGTTTTTGGGGTTTAGGGTTTTTAGGGTTTAACAGAGGTATCAAGGCATGAAACCGTCAAACCTTGTAGTTTTGAAAGGGTTCTTTATAAGGGCTAGTATAAGGGTTTAGTGTTTAGGGCTTTATAATTGCCTCCCTAAACTCCAGGATCGTACCCTACGCTACCGTAGCCCATTTGCTAGTAGGACCTATTTAAAGTCTTTTCGACCCCAGTTCCTACAGAAAGTAGGTTATCTGGGTTCTTGTTAATGATTTTTGAACTTAAACGACTTGCAGCAGAAGAGGGATCTATTAGTACATGACATGGTTTCCTCATAAAGTCTTCCCTAACAAGGACCCCGGGCCAGTGGGTTATAATTAGATCAATCCTGGGTCCTCTAGCCTCGGCGCTTCGCAAGAGTCCGTTCGGCCCTTTTTGTTCCTTCGGCTGTCGTCGAGATCCAGTTTGGCAGTTCGCGAGATCACCGCAGCTTTCTTAGGGTCTTTAGGGTTGAACCCCTTTTGTTTTGGAGTTTCCGGGGGTCTGCGAAAGCACTGACTCTCCGGATCCTTCGGAGAGTCAATGCTTTTCAGTACGAAAAACGAATCTGAAGATCCCCAGCCTGATGGCCCGACTTCCAACGACAGCAGGAGCTTGGACTGCCGCACGTTAGTTGCTTAAGTGGGGGTGGGTGTCTACGCATGTGTGTGAGCATTGCTACTCAGATCCTTGAAACAAATTCTCTATACTATCGACCCCCCAAACTCGACTAGCACTTTTCTCCAGCAACGGCTGTCGGAGGGTGCAGCTTTCACACGCCGCCATGACGGTTGTATACAGACTCATGGAGTAAGACCCTATAAAGAACAGAGTTTGCCGTGCTTTCAATGCTTTAAGCCTACCTAAACTCCACACCGGGTAGTAGTAGGGAGACCTTATTGAGAGGGTCTATGTCCCAAAACGTCCCCCGAATGCTAACTCCCACATACAAAGGGGAGTTCAGGAACTGCCAACCTCGGGATGCTATGATGCCGCCTCGGCGTGTCTCAGGAGCAGCCAGAAAGGTCCTTGAAAGTTGACCTGAACCCCAACAGAAACCCTACATTAAGGGTTTAGAGTTTTAGGGTTTCAGAGTTTAGGGCTTAGGGTTTAGGGTACAGTGTCAGGGTTCCTTTCTATGGGCTTTCTTCGTTCATTCCTGAAAGGGTTAGGCTTTTTCCCAGGGTTCAAGCAGGGGTATCAGGGTCATGGCTTCCACATTTTCCAGACACTCTCGGAGACGAAACACCCGCTCCCGTCGACACGTGACATAATGTAGGGGTCGGAAGAATTGTAACAGTATCCCCTTAAAGGTTCATACTTACACTATAAATTCCCAAGCTTAAAAGCCCATGCTCCAATGATTCCGGCCCTAGGATTAGCCTTGTGAAAGCCGAAAGAAACGCGAACCATCCTTATTAAGCTATGTTTAAGCACTTCGTCAAGTCACTAAGGCCGCGAAGGCTCTTGCGCAGCTACCGCAGGGATGATCCGAGTTCCAGAACAGCGGAAGCTGGTGTGTGGGGGTTGTAGAGTTCAGACATTAAGCTGGTGTGTGGGGGTTAGAGTTCGGACATTTTGCTACAGACGAAAAGTTTCTGTGAGCCTTCAGCCTCACGTCCTACAGCCTGACCCCTAGGTAACCCCGCGCCGAAAGCGCAAATTCCTAAACCGCTGAGCCTTAGAGGCAAACCCCAAGCCATAAGCCCTAAACCCCCTAACCATAAACCCGAAAGCCTAAACCCCAAGCCGTATAATTCCTAAATCCCCAAGCTGCCAGCGTCGAGTTTTCAGCTTGGCTCTTCCAGAGACCACGCCGACTCCTGAAGGAGTGCACATCCTGAACTTTGCCTGAAAGGCTTTAAACTTGTAACGGGCTTTGTAGAACTTTTCGAGTTTATGAAGAGCTTGCAATAGGACCGGGACTAGTAGGGCTTTTGCAGTTAGGGAAGAGCTTGTAGCCGGATTTTATGGTTTATGATTCTTTTGGCCGGATATCATTCCACTGTCGGGCTTGCAGAGTCCTAGAATTTTTTTGGGGGGGGCACCTAATCTTGAAGGTTTTAGGCTTATGAGTTTCATCTTCCGAGGTTGTTAGTGTTTGGATCTCAGGTGCCTAGTGTTTCGGGGGAGGAGACTCTGTGGGTTCCGGGCTTGGGGCTTCATCTAAGAAGCCTCGCAAAAATAGTACTGTGATTCCTTCCGGATCCCGGAAAGCAAGCTTGATCATGGAAATCCAGGCTTATCCAAAGCCATCTAGAACCCTTACAGAACCTTTAGCGATCCCTTCTGGAACCTTTAGTGATCCTCTAGTCTGGTCTGTGTCTTTGGGTTCAGATGAATGATGGGTATTGCTTTGACCAGATCAGACTGGTTCAGGCTCAGGTTGCGCGAAAAGAGGGCTCAAATAATTATCAATACTCTTTTGGGGATTTCTCATTATGATTACAGTGTAAAATACCCCGCCCAAAGCCCTTATTCTAACTATTAAGGCCCCCAAACCCTAGACCCTTATAGTAGCCCTTCTAGAACCCTTTTAAGGAACTCTGTAAAAGGCGCCCAAAACCCTACTAATATTAGCAGGATAGCTTGATCTTTGTCTTCTCTTTGGTGGGAGCCGTGGAGTCTCTCGGGTTTCTCTATCGAAGCCGTCTACCATACGACAACTTGGCACAATTTGCCTCATAGGGTCCCAGACAGGTATGAGATGTTCATAACCACTGTTTGGGTCGCTCAACTTGCGCCCAAACTTGGGCTGAAAGGTCGGTTTCGGAGGTTGGCGCTGCAGATAGCTCCAAACTTGCAGCCCCAAACCTTTAAACCAGCCCTAAACCCTGAACCCTGAAATCCGATCCCTAAAACCCGAAGCCCGTTCGGAGGCTCACCGGTGGTAGGGTGAATTTCACCTTTCAAAGGAGAAGTGCGCAGACATCCCTGGGAGTGGAGTTTTTGGGATGTTGGGGTTCAGGGCTTGCGGGGTTTACGGCTTTTGGATTTTTTAGGGGTTTGGATCTTGGGTTCATTTGGTAGTCTCAGCCTCAGCCTTGTAAAATGAAGTGCCGTAAGTGCGCAACCGTCAACCCTCTCTTGGCCACCAAGACGACTCCACAGGGTTGCGCGTGCCCTAACCCTAAACACCCTTGATCGGCCCCAAAGTCTATCAACTTGTGACCCCCCAGGCGATGTGGGTTCAATGATTCCTGAAGTGCTGCCTTTCGCCTCCAAGCTACGATTTTGTCAGACACCATGGCTTGAAGTTGCGTTTGGGATGCGAGGATTGGTCTGGTCGGACAAACCTAAGCCCTCCGTAAAGCACTAGTTAAGCCTCTAAACCCTGAACCCCTAAAGCCCTGCGCTAAGACATCACTCTTATAACTAGGGGCTACTAGAACCCTAAACACTAAACCGCACTGCTATAAGGCTTCTGACTTTAGGGACGTGTCTGCGTGCCATCGAGGCTTCTTTGCAACTGAAACTGTTTGAAAGAGCGGGAGCGTCTCACACCCTGGGAGGTCTGTAGGGTTGGCACGACTGAGCCCTTTTGAGGCTTGTGATCAAAGGTCAGGGGTTTAGGGTTAAGGCTTTAGATCAAAGGTCTCTTAAATTTAGGGTTAAGGCTTTAGATCAAGGGTCTCTTTAAATCACCTGTGCAAGAGGTTCCAACCTGACCCAGTTGGTGTGGAGAATTTCCCGCATCATCTTCAGAGCAAGGACAACCGCCCGCAAGCAACTGTCAGCACAATGGGAACAGGATCGAAGATGACGGATTGTAGGGTTGGGGATTGTGTGGTTTAAGGTTTAGGGTTTCCGAACCTAGTATGTGCTGTGGTTTGAAGGTTGTTTCCCTCAGGTTCGTTGAGCCTTCACTCCAGCGTAGGAGGACCCCTACTATGCCTCTGAGTACCACATCGTCCGACTCACTGATGTGCCGTGATATGGGTAGTTACTGGGTAGTTTTTGAGTATCGGATCCAGGTAGCTACGCAAAGCTCCACAACCAACCGTTGGTACTACTGGGTTCAAAGTCCCGGGTGCGGATGCTTTGCCAAACCCCGCCCAATGCCTCAATATGCGGTCGTAGAAAGACGGATGTCAACAAGGATTCCAGTCCTCAGGCCCTCAAGACTTAGCTTATTAGTGAGCCCGGTATCATGCCGACAACACTCGGCTTCTGCTAAGAAATCAGATCCTGTGCCCTGATCCCTGCAGCGCCCAACGTCGCCAGCAGAGGCATTGGGGAGCTTCGCTCGATTGAATGGGGTTTAGGATTTCGGGTCTAGGGTTTATTGAATGTCTCAACAGCGATGAGGAAGCTGCTGGTAGGTAGACAACGTGGAGTGTTATGCGACAGTGATTGAAACATATCTATCTATATGTATGTATGTATAT
>CAJNJA010033919.1:0-60991 GCA_905231915.1 Symbiodinium necroappetens
TAGTAGTAGTGGTGGTCGTGGTAGCGGTAGGGGTAGTGGTAGCGGTAGTGGTAGTGGTAGTGGAAGCAGCACCGGTAGTAGTAGTAGTAGTAGTAGTAGTAGTAGTAGTGGTAGTAGTAGTAGTATAGTAGTAGTAGCAGCAGTAGTAGTAGTAGTAGCAGCTATTATTAGTATTATTGATGGTAGTAGTAGCAGTAGTAGTAGTAGTAGTAGTCGTCGTGGTCGTCGTCGTCGCCGTGCCAGTGGTAGTAGCAGTAATAGTAGTGGTCGTAGTAGTAGTAGTAGTAGTAGTAGCAGCAGCAGTAGTAGTAGTAGTAGCAGCAGCAGCAGTAGTAGCTAGTAGTAATTAGTAAGTAGTGGTAGTGTAGTGATAGCAGTAGCAGAAGAAAAGCGTGGCTTAGCATGCACATGCGATTATCTAGATCTGACTAGGCGCCTTCAACGACGCTTGTTCCGTGCTTGCCTTGAACTTTCGCCCTACTGGCTACACCGGAACATGATTTTAGCACCCTGCGGAAGCCTGCATCAGCATTGCACAATGACGAGCTTGGGACATGATGGCCCTCCTCTGTAAATCTTATGTGATGCACTTGATGTGTACAAACTGTCGCTGACTTGTTGATGTGCGAAACTTTCGCGGACAATGTGTCCTACATCTAAATAGCGTTAAACACCGAAGACGAGGACCTCTAGATTTTGGATCAATTGCATAGACCAGTTCATACATACATACATACATACATGCATACATACATACATCCATGCATGCATGCATACATACATACATACATGCCCGCTTCCCTGCTTCCTTCCTTCCTTCCTTCCTTCCTTCCTTCCTTCCTTCCTTCCTTGCTTGCATATAAGCATACCTCATACCTATCTACTTACTTACTTGCTCACATACAGACAGCAAGACAGCCAACAACATCAACACAAGCAAAGAGACAGTCATTCCCTCAATCGTGCATAGTTACATATATGTAACGACGACATCATAGTTGGAAGGTCGCTCATAACTAAAACTAGTTTTAGTTTTGGGGACTCCCTTGCTTCTGATACGGAACATGGTTACGATCTAGAGGTTGATCTTGTCAAACAGACGAATCAAGAAGCTGTTTGGAGGAGCTCTGCCTACAGGGGGTCTCAGTCTCGCGTGGCTAAAGCATCTTGGGCGTTTTTCGTGAGCTTGTCGTGGTCTGTGACCTTGAGAGTTTGCAGGCCTCTCGAGTTCTGCCTTCAATGCTTCTTCAGCTATAGAGCTTCCAGGCTCCTCCGGTTTAGGGGTTTGGGCTTTAGGTGTTGCTTTCCGAGCTTGATGGCATTTCGAGCTTCGTGACTTGATTCTTTTCAAAACTCTGGGGATTCAGTGAATCTTTCATAAAGGGCTTGGGACTCAGAGTTTACGAGAGCCTCTGCCTGCAAACTGCAAAACCTTGACGCCGAAAACACCTGGCCCTGAACCCTGCATGCCCTGTGGTCGACTATCGGGCCCCTCTGGACGACATGACGAAGCGTCCAGGGTGCTTGGCGCCACCAAACTGCTCCTGGAAGCTCGAGCTCGGGCTGAACCCCGCCCAAACCTACTCCAAACTCCGAATACCTTAACATATCTTGCCCAGAAGAACGGCGCTCGCTCCTTTGCCCCCCCAAGATTGTCTGAGTTGACAACACCTACCTGCTCAGCGACGATGTTGGTGAGTGAAACCGGCACAATCAGGTCCCTTCAACTCCCCTTGCACGCGGGCCTGAAGACCACGATGGAATTGCCTGCGAAGGAGGGCACGGAGGTCACGGTTAGGGTCTGAGGGAGTATAAGGTTGCACTTGCAGGGTTTTTGGGGGTTGAGGGCTGTGGGTCTTAAGGGTTAGGGTGTGGAATAAAAACCAACTAACGATGTTGTCAGGACATACATTTTCGCTCTGTCGCCATAAGCTTTTCACAGGAGCTACTGCAGGTAAGGCCTGTGAACAGCTGCGGTCTCTGTTGACCTTATTTCCGAAATCAGATTCTAACGTACATAGTGTAAGGCTGCAGTTGAGGTGTAGAGTCTAATTAAAGAAGCCGGCTGGACTGACATTGGCTAGTGACTAGTGTCCTATACCTGAGACTCAAAGAGCTTATGATGCGGGGCCTGCATACACGGTTCGTCGGCCGAAGATAGCAAAGATACATACACTATGGCAAAAGCGTAAACAGCTCTTGTGGGAAGATAGCATGACCTAGAAAAGATAAAATTCAAGGCAAAAGATACTGTAGGGGTCCTAGCTATCTTTATGTTAAGTCATCTATCCTTTTGAGAAAAGATAACACACATAGCAAAAGAACATGACATAAGATACAGTAGAAAAAGGTAGAAAAGGCTAAACAACGATAAAAAAAGATAGCATACATAATTATTTTTTTCGTTTGAAACGTGTCCAATATGGGATTTGGCCTTGGACATCGCGGCAGCAAAAACCGCCTTGGCGGGTACATGAATGTCATTCTGTCCGAACTCCTGCGGCCGCTCTTTGGGTTGCCCTACACGTCGCGGACAGCTTCGGCGGCTCATCTGGGTTGCCGTGCACATGCATATTGGGCGGCTCTTGGGGTTGCCGTTTATGTGTTGTCACCGACAGCATACTGAATCGAGTTCGCTGATTCGTGCCGCAAAGCTGTTGGCTCCATGCCTCGTATTTGCAAAAGCCGTGGGTGCGGCGTTGTGATGACTGGCAAGTTTGGACACTGCTGCACTGCTGCAGGTTTTGCCCGCAGGGACACTCTGCTGGTTGCCTTCGCCGACAGGAGCGCCGAAGCCGCCTGGGCGACGCGGTGACGGTCTGCTCCTCCGCTATAGGAAGAATAAGAAAAAGAAGGGTGGGAAACGCAACAAAAAAAGCGCATCTGTGTGGGGAAGCGGAGGGTGCTTTGTGATTTGGCTACCAGCGGCGGCCCTTGGGTGCCGCTACAGCATGTCATGTTACACCCTGTAAGATTTGCACCCCCGGGTCCCTGCCGCATGTGCACATGAGCGGCCCTTCGGGTTGTTGCTGCATGTCTCGGCTTATGTGTAAGAGCGGCCCTTCGGGTTGCT
Source organism: Symbiodinium necroappetens (assembly GCA_905231915.1). NCBI lineage: Eukaryota > Dinophyceae > Suessiales > Symbiodiniaceae > Symbiodinium > Symbiodinium necroappetens. The sequence continues at coordinate 3,074 of CAJNJA010033919.1, forward strand.
GCTGCGTGTCTCTGCTTATGTGTAAGAGCAAGAGCGGCCCTGCGGGTTGCTGCTGCATGTCATATATCCTCCATAATTTATAAAGCGGCCCTCCGAGTCACTCCTGTTTACGTAATAGCGGGCTCTGCGGGCTGCTCTAGTATCCATATAGGCCCTGCGGGTTGCTGAAGTATTGTATACCAGCGGCCCTGCGGGTTGCTCACGTATTGTACAAGAGTGGCCCTGCAGGTTGTTATAAAGTTTTGTATATGTGCGGCCCTGCGGGTCGCTGTTGTGGTCCAGTTTGCATGCTGAGCTGCACCAGGGTCCCAGTTAAACTGGTTTCAGGGCCCATGACCGGATGCTTTCTGGGGGTCCCCGAGCCGGGCCCCCGGGAGCTCCGGGCCGGGTTTCTGGGGGCCCTAGCCGGGATTTTTGGGGCCCGGGGTGGCCGGCGATAGAAGGCGATAGAATGCGATAGAATATTTTGGATCCAAAAAATTCTATCGCCCTTATGTTTCTCTTTTAATGGTGAGCCAGGGGGGTGGCCGGCGATAGAAAGCGATAGAATTTTTAAAGGGAGTCGGAATCGGGCCTGGAAATTCGCAGTTTTTGGGTCCAAAACTCACTTCCGAGAGCCCGGTCGTGACCAAAGCCATGGCTGACAGTGCTGAGACTCAGGAGCGGTTCCAGTGTAGCAAGTGCCCGATATACTTCTTGCTGGAGCAGCTCCAGAAGAAGTCCAAGAGCCGCCCCTGCAACCGCTTGGCTTCCTACGTCAGCAACTTGGACGTGCCGGACAATACTTCCAAAGTGGATCCACGCTGCCGAACAAATAGAAAAGTGGCAGGCCTACGTCGACACCGCTCCCTGCGAGACCAAGCACCAGATGTACAAGGGGCTCGCCAACAGAAACTATGACCCGTTGACGCATCATGCGGCTTGGTCGGAAGCAGTGGCGATAAGAATGGCTATTTCGTCCCAGGAGCAGCTGCGAACTTTCTTTGAACGCCAGGCCGAAGCCGCTGCCCTTATGGAACTGGTGTGAGCTATCGATCTGCCAGGCTACATGGCCGCCACTGGACACAAGGCGATTTCTTATTGGAACCCTTTCCAGCTCACACCCTGCGATGCTTGAGTGATTCGGCGAACAGGCCTTTCCTCTTGGTCATGCAGTATCGGCCAGTGACAACAGCGGTCTTCAGCACTGTGTTTCGCCGCACATCAACTCTTCGCGAGTTGCGAGATTTGCGACGTGTGCGACAGGCCTCCTGGTGGCTTCGCGAGGACGACGATGTGGTGCGAGCCCTGCCGTGACGAAAACAGTCGATGCCAATCCTTTCAGAACGGCGGTTTCAAGTCGCTGAAAACCACCCAAAAAAACCGGCATCACATGGCAGCAAATCCATCCACGGCGGTATCACGTCGATGCGAATACGATAACCCAAAATTGTGCAAAATGCACCAAAAAAAAGATAGTAAAGGATAGGACAAGATACAGAAGAAAACATCAAACAGATAAAAAGAGATAACGAGGATAGCTAAAAAAAGATAACATGCCTAAGATGACCCTCAACATAGAGCTGCTATCTTCTGAAAAAGATATCTCTTCGGCCGACGAACTGTGTATGTCTGCATAATGGCTTAGGGAAAGAAGCCGGCTTATACGGTGAATGCAGAACACTGACGGCGACCTTGAACTTAATACCGTTTTACCCTAGTTATGCCGATAAAAACCCTACGCCTAGACTCGAACAGTTCAATCGCAACCTTGAAGAGAATGTCGTTGAGTCTTTAAGATGGACATGTGCATTCCCGGATCGGTAGCCGTTTCAACCCTGAAACACGGCCTCGCGCACAAGCGAAACAACGATCACACGGCAAATGCGTAGAGCCCACGGTTCGGAGGGGTTGCAGGCAAATGTGCCCGAAGCGCAACGATGTTCATCTGAAGTCAAAAGATTCATTTTTACCCCAGCACAAATCCTTCCTAATCCTTACAGAACTAATCGATCCGTGTACAGCGCCTGTGCCGTTCGGATTGCTCTCCATCGCGAGGTGCCGGGCCGGCTACGGGGAATATAATCCTCGCAGGTTGGGCTGGGGCTTTGGATTTGAGATGTCGCGTTTACACTTGATGCCTGATCCCTTAACCATGTGGGATTGTTGGTATTCCGGAAGTAACTGAGAACTTAAGTGGCTTTGGGCTTAAGGCTCTGGGGTTGGCAGGTTCGTCGGCTTGGGGCTGGCAGGAATCAAGCTCAGCTTCAACCGCGAAAAAGCCTTCTTGAAGCCTCCCCTGCTCTTGATAACTTCAAGCCTGCATGGTGGGTTTCAGCGTTTAGAACATTGGAGTTTGGGGGGTTAAGGCTATTCGGGTTTGTTGTGATGAACTCAGGCCCAGCACCTGGGCTAATGGGCAACACCTATGCCCTTCGAGATATCTCGCCGGGCTGTCCCGTTGGGACGCACATTTTCATACAAAGAAAAGAACAAGGTCTGAGTTTGTTTTCAATTCGTACTTGCTGCGGTTTAGAGTCTGGACTGCCCGCACACTCAAGGCTCAAAGACAGTTGGTGGTGTCCTTCTCCCGTCTTAGAGACTGTGCGGTGGGCACAGAATGTTCGCGCCCGACATATTATGTTGCATGTTTCTCTGGCGCAGCTGGGGCAGGATCCTCTTTGGGTCAAACTCCTATGGAACCGATAGAAACGCATAAGCGATGCGGTCACTCCTGCCACCTTCCTCAGGCACCTCCAGGAACACCAACAGTGTCCTGGGCTTCACGTCCAAGAGCACAGCTCCCAGCTTTGGGGCTCTGAGGGCTGGCAACGCGGAAGAACAAACTCCCGATTGGCTTGGAGTTCCGTGGCACTTACTTGACATAAGCAGTTGGGAGTCCCCTGCGGAAGAAACCCAAAGCCGCATGCATCTTCTGGGACAAGCAGGGCCTGAACTGGAGAAGCCTACGTGGCTAAACCCCTAAATCTCCAACCCCTGAGTTCTTAAACCCTATGAAACGGTAGACTCTGAACCCCTTCAGCAGCTCCTGGACTAAACACAAACCCAAAGCTCCAAAACCCCAACCGACTGATTCATGAACCCTTGCCTGTCGGTTCTAGGGTACTAAGCGAGACAAACCCTGAAGCATTGGACGGCCCAAGTCAAGGTCCGACAAAGCTCTCCACGCAGCTCATCAAGCTTCCTGCAGACCCGATAACAAAGTACAGGTCCCGAGCATGAAACCAAAATCCTCGCGAGATGGGCCGTGGCTCCAGCTGCGATGAGGCCTCGAGTCGGAATCCTCAGATCCCAAGATGCTGGATGTAAGCCTTATGGGAAAACAGGTTTAGACGTTTTGGGAAATTAGGGTTAAGGGGTTCGTGGGTTTGCAGGTTGATAATATTTAGGCTTGCGGCACTAACGTTCCTGGGTTCGTGGGGTCGGACTTGAAGGTAGATTCAAGGTTTAGGGCCGGGTGGGTTTAGGGCCTTAGGGTTTCAGGCTTTTGTGCTTTAAGGTTCGGGGGTTAGGGGTCAGAGTTTCAGGCTTGCATGAGGTATACAGTAGGGGCTCGTCGGTTTGGTGCTTACCGTTTTTGGCTTTAGGGTCCAAGGTCTGGCAAATCAAGTTTTCGAGGACTTGAAGTTTCGATGGTAGTCAGAGATGCGGATTTGTAGGTTCCGAGGATCAAAGGATTGGAGCTGCAGGGATTCGCGGTTTTGGGGGTTTGGGGTTCAGGATCGACCTGGTCAGGAAGTCAGTGAGGGCTGCGAGCGGTGTTGGGTGTTTGTGAAGACCCTAAACACTCTAGAATCAACCCTGTCTTGTGCTGGGGGGCGGGCATAGACCCCCCCCAGCATGCGACGGGGTGCACTGGGCACCCTGTCTTGCGGTGGGGGGAATCGACCCCCACCCAGCATGCGGCATGGCGGAAGCTAGACCCTGAATCGAAACTGGGATAAACAAGGAGCTAGGGGCACGTCTTAACGTGTAGGGTTCACAGGAGTAAGGTATCACACAAGAACAAAGATGAAGACCTTTCCAAATCCGAACACAGCACTATCCGAAACACGACCCGCAAATGCACACTCTCCGCAACAAGCCAGCCAAGGAGCCAGCCGGCATCAGTCACAATACGCTGAAACCACAAACGACGGTGTGTGGTGTGTGTTGGTGTATGTATGTATGCATGCATGCATGTGTGTGTGTGTATATATACATACACACACACACAGAGACATATATATATATATGTAAAATTGCATTTATAAATAAATATAAATAAATATATATGTATGTACATATATATATACACATGCATGTGTGATGTGTGCAGATTGTATTTGAAATCTTCTGAAAGTTCTGTCTTGGCAGATAAACAGCTATGTGGCTGGCTGTTTATGTTGCAACTTTAAGTAGATCGATTATATTCACATAGTTGCTCTTGCGCTCACTGCTTGTTCGTTATATAACAGTCTTGGGGCTGTTTGGGGCCATAACTCTTGGGTTGTACTGCTCCGGTGAATCCACCAACCGTGTGGAGAACGACGATGCCCGAAAAAGACAACAACAGCAGTTTTCTGAACGTACAAATGCGAAGATGCCCTATTCCGTAATCCCTGCATTGACTACAATACCTGCAGCCCTGGTATACAAGTGGTCAGACGACTGTTCCGAGCATCGTGGCGAAGGCCGGCAGGCGGGAAATAGCCACCGCGTGGCTCTAAGTTTCGGGGGTTCGTACCTCCGAAATCTGAAGACGGATTGCGAAAACTTGCAAGGCTGCTGCAAGCTGTTGTAAAGGCTTTCAAGAATGTTCAACTGTGGTCTGGTAGGGCTCTTATGATGCTCTCGGGCTGTGGGTGTTCAAAGGCTGTTCCGGACTGCTGCACCAGGTGTGCGACCTGTATGAAGTGCTCCAGCCTGGAGGTAACTGTCTGCAAGTACTTTGCAGCGAACATGGGGTGCACAGCGGTGCGTATAGTCGGTTGTACCAACGTAGTAAGCGGCTGTGAGCTTCGTTTTAGCACAGGAGCCTCCTGATAACTTTGACGAACTACGTACGGTTTAGTGCATAGTGGACCCCAAAGGCCCCAAAATCCCAGTCTACTTGTTTAGGCTGGGAGCTGTAGTGTGGCCTGCTCCTCCTGTATTTGGAACGGAATCCAAGACTTCTCAGATCCTTTCGGTGCTCGACATGTAGGCTGCCACGAAGGCAATGTGACCGGCTCAAGCATCAACCCCTAACCCCAATGGTTTCACTTAATTGCTCTCAAGTTTCTCTCAAGGCCGTACTCATTGCGCCATGCCCAAGACTGTATGCTGAGGCCCAAACCCTTGCGATACATGGTGCTAGTGATCCGAGCAATGCTTTCGGAAATTTTCCGGTAAGCAACTGAACAGGCACCGTAAATAAAACTCTGCCCTCTCGTGGCCGAGGATCCTGAATCCATACAATCATGCAGACACTTTGGCAAGCCCAGAATCCGAAGCTCACACCCCAAACCCTAAACCTCAATGCCCGAAACTATCAGCCCCATCAGAGCTCGCCCCTCAACACCGATGTTCTTGGAGACTAGGGTTTGAGGTTTTGGGGAGATTTAGCCAAGTGCACGCCGAGACACGCACGATGCTGAGTATGTCCTCGTGTGGATGGGCGGGGACACCTTCCGAGACGTGTGCGGGTTGATCTCAATCAGGGCTTCAATTGAAGTGCCTTCTGGGCTGTAGATCTGGATTACTTTTACGTGCCCTGCCTCACCATAACGAGAATCCACACCAGAGCGCTTTCGACTAAGTCAAGGCCTCAGCCTGACAGTATCAAGCCTGATGCCTACACCTGAATTCCTGAACACTATCTCTGAACTTCAAGTTTATCTGGTCAAGCCCTACCTGCAACCTCAAAACCCCTAAGCACAATGTACACCAGCACAACCGTCAAGCCCTATGTAAACCTTAGAATTAGAACCCCTAACTGTCAATGTCCGCCTGTGATGTTCGCAATGCGCTTTTCGATTCGGCTGATCACCGGGTCCATCCTGCTGATGCAGGGGTTTTGTTTGTCTGGCGTTCAGATTTTGGAAAGGTTTACGGTAGCTGCAGGAAAGGTCTACGTTGTGGTGGTTAAAGGCTGGGCCGGGCTACTTTGAAAGCTTTGTTGTTCGGCAAAAGACCCCTGTCAGTCTACCGTGCATATCCATCGACACTAGAAGCCCAACAGTTGGAAACCCAATAGCCGCAATCCCTAAGAGTAATGTATAGGGAATCCCAGCACTAATCTTTTTGGAGTTTACTATATGTACCTATGTATCACCTACATTTGGTATGCATCTATCCATGAACACTTTGGAGCCCATGTCAGATCGACTACCCGGTCGTCGGCAAGCCGCCTAGACCACGAAAAATCAAGTCCGAAGCCTGGCTGCGGCGATGTAGCCCTCGACCTGGAAGTGTTTGTTTTTTGGGGACAAAGCATAGGAGTAGAGCTTCTGCTACAAGGTTGAGGGATTTCGGTGCCATCAGGCTCAGGGCTCAGGGTTCACGGGGGGTAGGGTTTATGGTTGGGGATTGGGGCTTCGGTCTTCAAGATTCTTGGCCCGTTTTGAGCATGGGATGAGACCATGCCGCAAACACATATGACCACGGGGAGATGATACACTTAACTCAGGGCTAGACTGGCAGACTTCAAGTTTAGTCTCTAGGGGTAGAGCTCAGCAATTCGACGGGTCCAGACTTTGAGGTTTATGTTCGACGGCTTAAGAACTTGGCGTCTAGGGTGCATGGAGAGCCGTAGTCTTCTTCATGACACCACTGACGAACAGGACAAACATGCAGTGACGACAATTCTGACAGTGGTGACCACAGCGAATCACCGTCATATCAGGAGACACGGACATGCGTTTGTTCCGGGTCTCGTCCTTTCTGCATCAGCGCTTGCGAAGCTGGTCATGGGATAACGATGACGATGAATGACACGGCGATCAGGAGAAGGACAAGGAAGGGGAATGCGAGGATGCTGCTGATGATGATGAAGATGAAGATGAAGATTAACATGAACATGAAGAATAATAATAAGATGATGATTGTGCGGATAAGGATGATGATGATGATGATGACGACGATGATGACGACGATGATGATGAGGATGACGAGGAGGACGAGGAGGACGATCAGGTGATGATGATGATGATGAGGGGGAGGAGGTGATGATGAGAAATGAGGATGAAGATGAGGATGAGGATGATGATGAATGTAATGGCACTGGTGGAGTTGATGGTGCCGATGGAGACTACATGTTCGTCAACTGATTGATCTGACCATAACTCTCAAAACCCGACAGCGCTTGTCCTGCACCCAAAAACGCTGAACCCTCCTTCCACGCCATAGTCCCGAAGAGCCTCAACTCAGAAACCGAAACTCTAAGCCCGAATTAAACTTCCTTCAACCCGAAACCAAAGCAACAACAAGTCCCAGCTGCCGGCAGCTGTGCCCCAGGAGCAGAGCTCGCGCCCCAGCCCACGCCCTCGACGAAAGCCAGGAGGTACCTCGAAAGTGCTTTGCAGAAGGGATTGGAAAGGGCTTTGTAAGGGGTTCCTGGGGGTCTGAAACGGATGTTTAGGAGTTAGGGGCTAAGCCACCATGGCAAGGCATAGGCTAAGTGAAGACTTTCGCAAAACTGAAAGTCTACCTACGCCGACACCATCGCGGATGTTCACCGACGGTCGCTCGAGAGTACTGCTGTGATTTGTTTGGACGTTGTAGACAATGACGAGGACCTTCAGATCAACTCCCAAAGAGTCAAGCCCAGCACGATCTTGAGCCCATCATCTCTGAAACCCCCATTCAGGTTTGGGGTGAAGGGCTGTAGGGCCTGTAGGGGATAGGCATGACCGATAACAGAACAGAGTCTGCTGAAACCGATGAGCACTCCCCTCCCAGTTCTCTGAAACCCCACGAACACCCATCAACGGTGGAGAAGCATTGTGAACCCTACAAGTAAATGAAACCGGCCAAGGATCTTCACCTCCGCATCTGAAAGGAAGGCCTCATACTCGGCGATGTTGTCGCCCTTCTCCACCTCGGGCCGAAAGCCTTAAGGGAATGGGGTACAGAGACACCTGTCTGTTCTTTGCAGAAGGACGCAGTACCGAAGACAGGCGTCGGCACCATACCGGGTCAAGGCACGAGGGATCCATCGATTGCGATTGTCAAAGCAGGAACGGCTTCAATGATTGCTGCAGACTGTCTGAGCGGTGAAGCCTGAAACTTAAAATGCTGAGCTTAAATCTACAACCAATGCCTTTATGGGCTTACATTAAGAGCATTGGGACGTTCACCGAGGATTGCTACCCCTGGTGACATGCAAGGCCTGCAGTACCTCTTGTAAACAAGTCGCAGCCTGACCTTTGACGTAGACTTAAACGTTGAAGAGGCGACTATTGCCGTTCCGGGCTCGCCGACCTTGGCAAGTTGCCAACAGACCCTTCTACAAGCGTCGTGTTCTGATCATGCAAAGGCCTCGTACCTGAGGTCTAAGATGTCCTAGATCACAGGTTCAAAACTTCAAAGAGTCATCCCAAATCCCCAAACCTTGCTTCCAAATCTGTAAACCCTTGTTCCGAGGCCCTTCCCAATCCCGAAAAAGCTTCCCCCCTCACTCTGCGACTCTCATGTCCGGGTCGCGACGTGAAAGTCCTCCTCTGGAGCTGGCACGCTGCTCTCATCGAACTCCGCATTCCTCCTGTACAAGTTGAAAGGTTTAGGGCTTAGGATTGACAGGTTTAGGAAAAAAACCTGAACCCTTAACCGCTTGGGGCTTGGGGTCGGAAGGTTTAGTGCGTTAGGGTTTTTGAGGTCCTGGGTCGCTTGGTTATGCGGGCTTTCTGGCTGAGAGCTTTAACCGCTACGAGCTTAGCATCTTCAAACCCCGCAATTTGGCCGGTGGGGGATGGAAGGGTGGGCGGCCGACAAGATGATTCCAGATGATTTCTGGGGTCTCGGATACTGATACAGCTCAAACCTGAGACAGCTGCTGTGAATTCGATTTTGCTCTGCCCAACACTGAGCCCTCCTTTAAGGTGAACCTCAAGACCTGGACCACCTACCTGTAATGCCACTCGAGCTACTGGGCAGTCAACTTGCACCTGACCTCCCAGATGCAACAAGAAAGACAACCTCAGTCATCTGACCATTGCCATGAACATCTAAAAACTGAGCCGTGGTCCCTAGACCTTAAACAAGATAACTTAGCCAAATGTACAAACGCAATGCCGGAAAATGCCACACCGTTTGCAGCAGAACAAAACTACGAGCAGAAACCTTACGTCCCAAATTCCGGTCCTAGGCGCAGACCCCAAAAGCCTGCGCCCTGAATGCAGATTTGAAGACCCAATCAACACCGGATTTGCACAAAGGGCCGAGGGTTCTTTTGAACCTAGACATAGCTTTCGCACTTCCCGAGTCCCTCTAACATACATAGGGGATGACGCAGGGCTTGTATTGTGGTATCGTGCGCTTTTGCTGGGACTGTCACGAGTCCTGGAGACGGTACGATTGATGTGCGCCTGCTTATGCCTATGCCCTCAATTTCTTCAGAACGTGTATCCGCAATGCCTACGGTACAACACATGGGTTCATTATTTCGTGGGAGTTCCGATTGTTGAATTTCGATTGTTGAATCTAAACCTATGCGGTTTAACCTTTAGGGTCTAGCATTGACAAAAAGTCTTTCGACCCTGAAAGGTTCAGGGGACAATATAAAGCCAGCACAATCAGTGACAATACGCCTCAGGGTTCCAAATGTATAAAGGGTGCAAAGCCACCCAAGACCCCAGCCTAATTATTCAGGCCCCTAGGTTACGCCCACCAAGGTTTCATCTCCTTTGGATGTACAGGGCGAATGCTGCACCGATGCCTTGTGCTGCACTCAATCGGTTCAGGGGTCATGCAGTTCAAACTGGGGTCTTGAAGTAAGGTTTTCTTCTGTTAGTTTCTTTAAGGTATAAGGATAAGGCTGTAGCAAACATAACACAGAAATGTTTCCGACACAGAGCCCTTAAACTTGCAAAACCCATACAGTTGACAGAACCTGCTGAAAAAAACACTGAGCGCCAAACACAATGTCCTGAATTCAACCGATTGAAGTAAGCAACTTGACTATAAGGACCAGTATGTTTGTGATTATGCTGCAGATTACGTTGTTTGGGCCTGGCGGGACTAGCACTTTATGGTCTGGAAGTTTAGTTTCAGGCCGTGCCTGCCTTTACATCAGAGAATCGTCAGCGGTTAGGCACAGCACCAAAAACCGAAACAGGGATCGGGGCTCCTGTTCAACCTCAAAGCTCAATCGCAGTTGGGGAAAAGAGGCCCGATAATCAAGAACATTAAATCAGAAGAAGGGTTTGCTCAATTGTGACCAACTTGTGCCACCACTGCTCATCGAACTACTTCATCCGAGCGGCAAAGCCGAACGAGCGATCCGAGAATTGTCCGTGGCCTGCCCACAGTGCGCAAAGAACGATACACACCCGCACGCACACACACACACACACACTCAACGGTCAAAAAAATCAGCGGTTTCGGGCTTAAGGCGTCGTGATGTGCTCCTGTCCAAACGATATCAGAAAGGCTCCAGGGCAAAAGCCATTTAGAAAGCAATCGTGCTCCGTTATAATAACGGCGACAGTACTGGCAGTAATGTCAAACGACAAGAAACACCCAAGCACTTGTTGAAAACGTGAGAACCTTATTAAAGACTGAAGCCAGTCAAAAACCTGCACCACTGCATCGGCACACCGGCTTGTGGCATGCAGAATGCTGCAGCACATAGAAGCAGAAAGGCACATTGACACAGTGCGCAGAATACAGTACTTTCAGTGCTCAACGTATCGTGAGGCTAAGACTGCAAAGGTATGGGGCTCCGATCATTTCAGGCCAGCTCTGTTGACGAACTTCACTGACTTAGATTCCTGATACAAACCTATTAAACCCATCACCCAAAATCCCGAGAGGGCCCTCAACCCTGAATCTCTCAGGCACCGACTTTCGTCGCCGACCAACAGCTGCGTCAGCACCACCCCCATCGCCCTCAGTGGCTGCACCATCGCCTCCTTGAGACATACGGCGTACGGCGTTCAGTGTACAAGGCTTAAGGCATTCATCGTCCGCGTCGGCTTCTGTCTTGGATCCCCGCTTCTTTCTCAGTCTCTACATCTCTCGCTCTTTCTCTATTGGCAGTTGGAGGATCCCGTTACCGCCCTCCGCTCTTCCTTGCCCTCCACGGCCCTTCACTCTATCCCTCCCTGCCTAGACCCAAAAACCCTAGCACCCGAATACACTAGACCCTCAAACCCTAAAAAGCTGAACAAGTTTATTAAGCCATATCACCAGTAAACCTCGAACCCCCAAGACATCCCCAAACCCTAAACGCCAAACCATCCAAAACCATAACCTCTCGCACACAAAGCGATCCTCCCTCTGCTGCCCCCCGGCGCTTTCGAAGCGCTGAGGTCAGCATGGCAGACGTTTTCTGGTCTCGAAGGAATGTAGGGGCCTCAATAACTAGAACCGGGGTTGTTAAACATTCTATACCACAAGTACATGGGGACTGTAAGGGATATGACTACTACATCATCATGCTGTCGAGTCCATAGAAAGAGGAAACCCCGTTTCATGCCCGTATCTGATGCAGGGTCAGGGTTCTGAAGGTGATCAGGCCGTAATGATCATGGCGAGGGTGTGCTTCGAACTGGCAAAGGGACTCCATCGCAAACTCCGCCGCTCACAGTTTTTTTTTATGGCAGTGTTGCACATGTATGGCCTTGGACCACAATTCGGCTTGGGATGGCGACTGCAATCTCGAAGCTGGATACTTCAGCCGTGAATCCTTTTAGGGTGTAGCATTCGGGATTCTCGATTTCAGACCACCCCACATGTGGCTGCAATATAGATGCTGTTGGAAAGCTTGTCATCCAACGAGGAGGATTGGCTATTGAGATTGAGACCTGGCCGTTTTTTCCCTAAACCTCCTGGGCCTCAGAGCCCGAAGCAGCAACCAAAACCTGAAGCTACCTTCGCTTTGTTGCTAGCTGGAGAACCAGCCCGCGTCTGCCCATGTCGTGAAGCCTTAGGAAAGGTCGCAAGCTCAACTCGAAACCACTTAGAAAAAGGCCGGTATCTGTCCTGCAACCCCTCGTTCGGTGTGCAATAGCCTTCAAAACGAAGTCGTCAGAGTGGCGGGCAAATAGAAAAGCTCGAGGGGACTCAGGCAGTTCTCTAAGAGCTCTGTCTAAGAGCAATGCCACTGGGCTTTCTTCTGGACTCAGGCTCCCGCGCCATGAAGTGTCCACGGAAGTCCTCGCCCCTAAACCCTCGACCCTAGAGCCCTAGAATTAGCACTACAGGAGTTTCAACCTGAAGCCCTGGACTCCTCCGAACCCTGGCCCCGTGCGGCCTTTACCGAGAGCGCTGATGGCGGCGTTCAGGGTCACCTGCGTGGGATCCTGACAGCATTTCTTGGGCAGAGGGTTGAAAACCCTGGCACCGGCTTAGGACGCATGAGTGAGAGTTAGCTTGAAGGTTAGTCTGGGCTTAACAGGCTGTTGACTGTTGGCTATGTGGAAGGAACATCGCATCCCAGGCACAAGACACCCAGAAGCCGGAAGCAGGGGGCTGAGCACCAAGCCGTAACTTACTGACTGAGACAAATATTAAACACAAAGTTGCTAGCCCTCAAGGCAAGAGGGAAACCCTCAGGAACAGCAAAAACAAGACGCATGCTTGTTTCCGCCAACATCTCATATGCAGCTTTAGCGTCTGGGTTTTAGGTCTGACCAACGCTGATTTACCCTACCGTCTAGAATCGCGGACCAAGCCGGCAAACAGCGAGCTGCCTGCCCGGAGCCCTGCGCGACTGCCCAGGGTGTGGGGTGCGGCGTGGGTTTCTTGAAAAATGATGCGACCATAGATCCTAACCAAAACGGGAACGGCTTTGGAGCGTAGATATGGCGAACAACTCCCACCACGCCGAAACGCCGCACCTCCACCACACAAAAGATGTACGACGGTGTTATCATGTACAAACATACATACTCAAACCCTGAAGCGCTCAAAGTGTGAAGGCAAACAACTCCCAAACTGGAGAATTTGCAGCTTCTGGACTCCAAACCAACTGAACACCCTGCACCTGAGCCCCTGAACTCCCGAACCCGCCAGACCCTAAAAACCCTCAAGCTCCCAGCCCATTCCTCGCGGCGTGTACCCAAGATTGCCAAGAGCTCAGAAGCCTCGAAGGCAGAAAGTCTTGCGTGCGGTGCTTTAGTTTATTGGACTTCCTAGGGGCTTACAGCTTTTGAAGGGCCTTGATGCTTTAGGGGTGGTAGATTTGAGGGCTTCAGAGCTGAAGGTTTCCTGCCTGGGGTTTCTGGTTTCAGCTTCCTGGCCTCAGGCTTCAAAAAGCGCGGAGTCCTCAGTTCAGTGGTGCTCACGAGCCAACAACGAAAACCATGCGAAGCACGGTCTACGCCCGGAATTTGGTTGGTGTACACAGGTCTCAAACTTTGTGTGAATGGCGACATCTGTAATGAACCTCTGCTGTATGCGAGTGGCTAGCTCGCGGGTGTGGATCAGAACTCGGGACTACACGGAGAAAGCACCCGCGAACAACTGACACAACAACTTTCAACACGAACGTTACGGTCTTGTCTCCATCTTCTGCAGATTTTATCGAGAAAACGTGTTGTGTGTGCGCTTGTTTCCGCCCTAGTAAACAAATGCCTGGTCATCACAAGGCACTCTCAAACCATTAAAACAAGAACATCTTCTGAAACCGACTCTTAACGCAACAGCAGCAGCAATAATAAGAAGGAGACTAATAATTAACAAGCAGAAGATCAATGTAGCGAAGAAAGCAGCCGCCTAAAAAGCTGTGCCCCAAACTGGAATCCGAACCAGCCAGCAGCCTGGCATTGCAGCTTATATGCATTGACAGAGTGAAAAAGCAGACAAACCTGAATCCGAAGCTCGAGACCCAGACTAACGAAAGAGATTAGCGTCATATTCCAGGCCTGCACCCATGCATCGTTGCAGGAGCTGATGCCTCGATGACAACTCACCGGAGTGAATTTTCGGAGCTGTTTTTGGAGGGCCTATTTGGACCTAGGGGGAGCTGTTTGCAACTTAGGCTTTCGGCTTTGGTGCATAGCGGAATTGGTGCTTTGACTCGCTCCGAGGTGGATTCGATGACTCACTTATGAGGTCTTGCTTTGGTGATCATCGGAGTATCCCAGTCAGGTACAGCACACGACATGTTTGAAAGACCAATAGGCCCCTAGATACCAGCAGGCCCTAGTGACAGGCCCTAGTGGGGTGTCGTGCGGGTGGCAAGTGTGGGTCCACAGGCGAAAGTAAGCGCGCGATCTGTGGCATTTCACGCCCGGGTGTGCGACATTCCATGACACGCACACACACACACACAAAGCTACGGCGAGATGCAGGTGCTGCAGGTGATCACGCTCACAGGAAGCTTCTTGGCCTGGGACAGTCGGTGCAGCTGGGTGGATACAGGCAAAGGCTTTACATTTGGGGCTCAAGGTCCGGGGTATTCGGATGTAGGGCCTCAATAGGGTTCGAGGTGTTTAGGTTGGCGGTTATAGGGCTTGAGGGTCCAGGGCTGGAAGAGTAGGGCTTAGGCTAGGAGGAAAATTGAAGTTGTTTTTTCTTAAACTGCGTTGCAGTCAGACCCTCAGTATACACTTCAAATTAGGAAAGTTGAACCTACGTGCAAACGCAGGCGAGCACGGAAAAGCTTGTCTTCGAAGCTTCAAGGCTTGAGACTTGAGACACAGGCCCGAGATCCAATCGAGATCGGCAGATTTTTCGTCAAGCTGCTTCCGTTGCCAAGATGCCGCTTGTCGAGCACTGTTCGATCTTTTCTTCTGCTGATATTCTTAACTCTCAACCATATTCTCACCATATCAGCCATTGGAGCACAGAAGTCGCTGTGAAGTCTTTTGGAACTTCTGGTTCGAAAACGAAAGCATTCTATGGCGTGGGCTTGAGGGTTTTGACCACGGACCTTGGCCCAAGACCTTAAACCTTAAAACGAAGCGCAAGCCCCATAACCTCTGAACTGTAAACCCTTTGAAGCCCTTTTGCCACAGCTGAAGCCCCTCCCTTCGACTCACGCAGACCTGAGGGCTTTTGCTAATTGAGGACGAAGCTCCTTGTATCTGTAATGAATCCCGAAAGGAAAAGTCTTCTCAATGCCCTGCTCAGATAGCAATGCACCCCAAGTCCTAACAAAGGCCCAATACCCAAAGTACAAAAGTTCAAACCCGTATATACTCTGTCTCGCATCCAGCCGCCTGAACCTGGGCAAAGTAGGCCAGCGACACTGGCCAAGCGCCTTGCCACCCAAAGGCCCGCGAGACAACAAAGCGGCTTAGGGTGTTAGGTAGGGGCCTTAGTACTTGGAGTGGAGTTTGCGGATCCCTGTGTAAGGCCCCATAACGAGAAAGCAATAATTACACAGAGCCGAAATATCAGGGTTTGGGCATCCTCAGCCCAAATCCCTTCGATCGTAAAACTGGATCCCAAGATTCAGGGTTTGATGCCCGGATAAACCACAAGCTGTGCCGAAAACTCCACCAAAGAGCAGGCAGGACTTCTCGAGCCCTTAACAAAGCAGCCAGAGCAAGAAAGCCCAACCTGAAGCCTTCCGTAACGAACTTGAGGCATCAAAAGCCGAAAATCCGGGACCTCTCGGACCCGGACCCAAGGAAAGAAGTCCATTGACAGAGCTCTTGGGTTGCGGGGGGAATTTGTACCCGCAACTGTCTTGGTAGTCTTAAAGGTTTGGGTGTGGATCTAGGATAAATCTCGAAGGGCTGAACTTAGGACCAATGTAGATCTTTGCTGTTAGAGGACAGCCGTCCAATATGCGAAAAGGCACTTCAACCAAATAGAAATAAATTACAAGCTGGAAACGCACCCCAAAAGAAGCCCTGAACCCTGATCCATCGGTCGAGCCTCCTGCCACGTAAGGACAAGAGGTTTCGAACCTATGCCATCAGGCAACTCTCCAACAAATCAAGTTCGCTCCGGGTTCCAGATGAGCGAGAGCCCCAAAACCAAGCAGAAGTCCTAAACTGCAAGCACTAAGCCGGAGTCCAAGAATGAGCTCTAACCAATCAACCCCTACGCCTCAAACCCCAGGACCTCCTGACGGCCCCGAGGCCGAAGCCCCAAGGCCCCGCGAGCCGTGCCCGAAGCCTTGCCTCGATCCGCAGCAGCCATGGCCGCATTGTAGGAAAATCCATCACTGGAAGCCTGGGCCCCGGCGTGCTCATTGAGGGGATGCAAGGGTCCTACAAGGACTATATAAGGGGTCTATGAGTCTATGAGGGATGTACAAGGTTCTGGAACGCTCGTCAGAAGGTCTTCATAAGCATGAAGCCGCTTCCGCTTCTCTTGTTTCAGGTTCGGCTTCACTTGAAGATGTACCACTTTATTGAACGACAGACAAGATTTCAACATAGCAGTTATGACTGTCAAGCAGACACACAACAAACTTCTAAGTCTTGCTGATAGCTGTGGCTTCACTTTTCGAACGAGACGGTTTTGCCAAATTCGAAAGGTCTCTGCGGGAATGTGTGCGCTTGTTTTGGGGTTTGAAGGCTACCGGTTCTTTCGGCTTCTGGGTTTGGTGCTTCGAACTAAATGTCTTAGCATGTGGAGCTTCGGCGATAGATCGATGATCAAGCAAGGACGAAGAGAGCATGGCATCCTCACATGGCGAATGTTCTAAAGTAGGTTTCGATGAACCCTATTTGCGAATTTCCTCCAGGCCCACATTACAACCTAACTCATGGCTGGATATTGCCGACCCCCTGCCTCCACGGATCAATAGAGTTTCAAGCTCAAGTTCAGGGAATTTGGGGAAATCTCCTCATTGTTCAATTCGCTCCAGGCGTTGGGTACGTTTTCGACAGCCGTGGCTGAGAAAACAAATCACCGGAGCAGCTGCAAACAATGTGCAAGCTTTCCCGGGATAAAGTGGCTTTTGAAGTGTTCCGTGGTGAAAGCCTAATGGCGCAGTGGATTGTAGCAAGGATCCAACAATTGACCGCAATCTCTAAAAAACCTCACAGTGTATGCATGTGAGCCGAAGCTCTCCATTCGGAAGCGTCACTTGCATCAGTTGCTATCCGTTCGATTTATTGACGCTTTTCTCTTGATTCATACTAAACCGTAAATCCCCGAACCCTAGCGATTCAACTGTAGCCGTTTCCTGGTGCAGTGCCATTGAGACGCATGAGACGCACTCCGAACACTCTCCCAAGCTTGACGATTCAACCTTTTGTGCTTTTCGGCTAGAACACGTGTTTGAACCCGTTTAATGTGGGCCCTTAGAGGTTTGTTTTGAACTTGTAGTGTGCCTTTCCCCTCGCCGAAGCAAGGCAAAGGCGCCAGAAAGGATCAGTCGACAACCTCCAGAGAAATGCTTTAGGGTCTGGGGATTACTTTCTTGTACATCAGGGCTTAACGTTTAGAAGCCCTTGGGGACGAAACGACGACCGAGGGAGAAACTAGAAGCCATTGCATGTCATACTCAGAACTTTATCTTCAGATCTGGACCCGAAATGTAGCCAGAACCGTAGAAGCACCTCCTGACTCTCTGAAGGCTTGTAAGACTCTATCTATTTTGTCAAAGGCGGAATGACGGCCAAAACGACAGACCACTGGAAATTCTAGAGCCTGGGATCCGGTACCGAGGCCCGCTCGAAGCCTACATTACATGTCAAGCGAATGCTGGGCACGATGCTTCCTTGCTGCAAGCACAGAGGGACAGCTGCCACTGGCGACCTCCCGTAGAGGTTGAACTGCTTGGAAACTTGATGGCTAAGGGCTGCAATCGGACTATCAAGTACTGGGTGCAGTGTAGTTGGCTTGGAGGTTTCATGGTGATGTATACGACCATTTCGGGCATGTTCTAGGATAGTTAGGTTCACTCAGCAGGGCGAGAAAACGGTCCTAATCAATGGGACTCAGATACGAAACTGTACACCGCCCTATATACAGCCCTACAGCCATGCAAATTGCATCCTCACTGCAATAGGGTGTGTGCCAACTCTGTGAGGGCTGGCATCACCCAATCGCAAAAGCACCCCCGCCCCCGCTCTCTGTAAATCAGGATACCCTGTCCATGGTGAGATTTCAACCCAACATCCACGCAGTAATGATGAGCAGAAGGATTCCGCAACAACCATCATTGAGAACAGCCTCATGTTTGTCTCAGCGCCCCGCGGCTCTCGGTGTATCTTTGTGCGGGCTACACTTAGGGCCCGTTGAGGCTTTCATAGGGCTTGGGGTCAATGGCATGGAGCTTTGCAACCTGTCGGAATGTAGACCACCCCAGACTCTGCACAGCGCTGCAAGCCAACACTGCTGCCACCCCAAATCTAGCGTCGGTCGCATGAGGATCCTGCAATATTCAACCGTGATTTGCTGAAATCTACAAAGGCATCTGAACCATCAACCCGAGGCTTCCTTCTCATCTTACACTCCTGGTTAAGATCTCAACCGTGGGCTGCTGTACAAGCGATGCTCTTCCGCGTTCTCCAAGTTTTTGTTGGTAAATCCGCTGTCACTGCACCTTAACCCCTAAGCTTTGTTCAAACCCCCAAAGAACCTTCGAACTTCCAACCTATCGACAAAGACCGCCAGCCGCACCTCTCGCCAGTGCCGTGAGGCCTCTGCAAGAGACCGCAGGCCAGGTCCGGAGCCAGTAAACCGTAGTGCAAACACTGGTCCCTCGAAACCCTCTAGCCCGTAATAGACCGGCATGGTTTCAACACCCTTGCTTCGCCTTGGAGCTCAGATAACAAACACTCTGGTAAACCCTGCATCTAGCAGGTATTCATGGCTCTTGAGTCTTTCTCCCGGAGACGGAGTCATGTAAGCTCTAGGGAGGCCGTCAATACCTGAGCAGGTCTTACAACCTTGCCTGAAAGACTTGCAACACAAGAAGTCGTCAAGATCTATAGAATACCTCAACCCCGAACCCTGCGGCCTCAAACTCAACGCGTGGAGCCGTTTGTAATTTGATGCTTCTAAACAACAAGCAAAAGTCAATCCCGCCCTTTGACCCTACACAACTGCACGTGCAACCTACAAACTCCTGTCCGAACCTGCAAACACACTTTTGAAGCCGCGTTGAAAGAGACGGTGCCAAGCCCTGGGCCAGAGTTCAGCTGAGTTGTTCCCAGCTCCAGCTGATGACGTGCAGCAATCCTGGGCGTCTGTTAGGTTGAAGGGGCCAGCGGGTCTAAGGTCTAGGCGTCTGTGGTTTAAGGCTTACGGCTCAGAAGGTTTAGGAGTTTAGGGCAGCCCAGGCTCGGGACATCCAAACAAAGCACAACACGCAATGCCCCAAAGCAAAGCTCGAACTGCGGATTCAGATTCAACTTCCGAAACAAGCCTTCAACCCAATCTGAATCCTGCACCGGAAGTTTCAACACTAATGTCAACCCTCGATATTGAGAAGCAAGAAACAAGGATGTGTGTATCTGCATGTGTATGTAGATGTATGACGTAGATGCAGACACATAAGATTGATACCAAACCATAAACGATAAGCGTATATACAGGTGTAGAAAAAACACGCTAGAAACCCGCCCTATGGGTCTGCATCAGAAAGTCTGAAGGACGTCGATGGCGGACTTCCAGAGCAATCCCGCAGCCGTGGCGCCTTCAGACCAAGCTAAACCATGCTAAACCTACGGTTTGCGTCGCTTTGGATTGTGCGGATGTGGGTTTAAGCCTCAGGCTTGAGGCTTTAAGGATTCATGTTGCGGGGCATTTGGCAATGTAATTCATTAAGCCGGAAGGCCAAACTTTGTACAGATTGTGGGCCGCCTTGAGCTTTAGGATAAGTGGGGTTTCAGGGAAATATGCATAGTTAACATTTTCATGTCAAAGTTGACCGTCGTCGTTTCAGTTCAAGATGCGAAACCTGGAGAGTGGAAAGCAGAACGGAGGTGGTAACGTGCAGGAGATGTCTACGTCTACCTACGTCCCTAATCCTAGCAGTCCTAACAGCTCTGAGCGACACAAAATTCCAGCCCTGTATTCTTTGGATATCGCTAATCACGAAAAGCGAGTGAATGCAAAGGACCGGCTGTCAGCCGCCAGCCAAAGGTCGGAGAAATCCTGCAAACGCCATCAAACAGATAACATGAACATATTCTCCACCAGGGGAATGGAGAGCTGAAGCGGACACAGAAGTTCTATTTAGCGAACAATACGTGCGGACGATTATTGTTACCCGTCTTGGGGGGGAGCCAAAGACAAAAGCACATGTTTGCGGACTTTGGCCAAAATGGAAAATCAAATGACCTGGCGCACCTAAACGAGGCTTTCAATTTACAAGGAGAGAAATCCGCTGATGTCAGTGAGGAGACAGTCGAGCAGAGAAGATCATTCGGGGTGAGCGTGGTCTCCCGGCTTGCCTCTGGCGACTCTTGAGGCGATAATAGTAGGGATGTCTGAACAGGTGTGCGAAGCAAGAAGAAAGTGTAGATTGCAACAATATAGTAGCCCATGTTCATCAAGTGACTTCGGGAGGTGTCAGCTGTGCAAAACAAGTCGGCGGAGAGTCCCCTGAAATGCATGAGGACGCCATGCTGTACCGTTGGATCGATCTGTCAAGAAACTGCCAGTGAACACCAACAATCCGAACTACCAGGAGATAGGCTACATGATACCGATCTCGCCCCGTGAGCTGGGAGCGATAATGTCAATCAGATGGGGATTTTGCCCGAATATGTCAACCGACAATGACAAGATGTTGTGGAAGCATCCAAGCAAGTGGTCTGATGTTGTCTTTACAAATTTACTCTGACTAGCAGCTCACATGCCATGGCATTGAGCTCTGGGAGCGGAGCCACAAAAGAGCTGGCCACAATGTCTCGTGTCAAACGACTGGCCTTGAACCCTGAAGGCCCCGACACCTTCAATCCCTCCAAGGATTAGGTGCACGGCTTAGGGCTTCGGGTTTGGGACATGTGCACTGCAACTTCAATCCAGGCCTCACTAGACTCACTAAGACTTAACCCCGCGAAGAATCTGTTGTAAGCACCGACACACCGCAAAGCAGGCTTGCAAATTTCTCAACTAACTTTTATGAGCAATGCTAAACCCGAAACTCTAAACATCACGATGGTTCTCGGATCGTCGGCCACGGCACCTATGGCAGCCGTCAGAGCAGGAAGATCTGGACGCAAAGAGCTCACGCGGAGTTGGCGGAAGAAGCCCACAGCCTTTCTTGTGTTCGCTGTGCTATCATGACCTTGCGTGTCCAGTTTCCTGAAAGGGAACTCAATACGGGTTCGCCCCTGGGGTTCTTAAGATTAGGATTAGCCTACCCCGCAGAGGCTAAAGCTTACTTGCTTGATTACTTGGCTCTGGTTTAAGTTAAGTGATCAGTATCACACCCGGCATTCCTGCCTATAGGCCTATAGATCAGACAAGACTCTGAGGATGTCACCGGATGTCAAGTCGATCTGTGGTAACGTAGTTGCAGGACGGTGGGGTTGGAAGTTTCAGGATGTGTGCTGTCTTGGTGTCGTGTTCGCGGAATAACTCCCTGTATGATGAGCGTGATGCCTCCATATGTACAACCACAAGCAAACATCTACATAGAAATGGGATCTCCTGAAACACACGACAACGAAAACTCATGCAGCTGACGATCGAAAGATCAGGCCTGCAAGTGAGCTACGATTCACATCCTCCTGCTTAGGGCTTGCAAGGCTGTGGAACTGCACGATGTAAGCTTTGCAGGCGTTAGAAAGCGCGACCTCCCCAACTCCGAAGCCATGAACATTCAGATACTGAGCCCTAGTGGGAAACCGGTGTTTTGGGGCTGAAGGTTGAACAGAACTTTCTTGCAATACACCCCTTCAGACTGAAACTCCAAATCCTGAAGTTGCAGCACCTCTCTGTTTGGGGGCCTTGGGTCTTGCGGGATCACTTGTGCTACGTATGTGGGGTGCTACCCGCTACCGGAAGACGCAGGCCCGAAAGCTGCACAGCCTCAAGAGCAGAGGGCCGGACCAGCTCTCTGATACAGATCGAAGCCTGAATAAACTAGACTGGGGGTCTGGGGGCGTTTTTACTATTATAAAGTATATTGGGAAACCCCCAAGGACGAATATTGCACATTACTCCGATGAATGTACCGAACTCTAAACTCTAACCCGCCAGGCCCTCACCCTGGAACGTAGTTTTGACTTCAACTGGGCGAATGCGGAGGCCGCTACCCGATGCCACCGCCCTCCACGGTGTGCTGCACCTTTAACAGCAAAGGGAGATAATGCAGGAGTTTGGGTGTGGGATCAGTTTCAGGGTCCTAGTATAGCAGATTCCTTGCTGTATAGAGAATGCCGCAAGCAAGGTCGGAGTTTATTCAATTCGTCTGGTATTCTTACTAAAAGAAACGCAAATCACCTGTCCCTTCATCTTCTAAAGCCGTACAGAACCTGAAGTCCGAACACCCCCAAGCACCAGTCCCAAGCGCGGCTCTCATGTCTTGGGAACCCACATCCCTAGTGCTCGAGCCCGTGGTAGGCTTCGACATTTTAGGGCTTAGGGTTCTAGGGTTTAGGGTGCTGGGCCTTAGAGTTTTGGGTTTGCTAAAGGCTTAAGGGAGTTAGGGCTCAGGCTGGCAGAGCTTGAGTTGAGGGCTTGGGGTTTAAACGTCAAGGCAAGCAGGCCTGCAAACAAAGCTGAAACCTGACACCAAAGCCTGAATTCTGAAACCTGTGTCCAAGCCAAGCAGTGTGCGCATCGAAACACTCGAGGCCCCGACTCATTGCGGTGCTCAGTGCGATGACACTCAGCTCCACATGCCTTTACAGGGGTCTCTCACATGTTTATTAAGCACTGTACATTGTCCCTGTACATCTTGGGGGTGCGTGTCTGCACCCTTCGCCTCACACACATACATGCATTTCTAAATATACATATTATGTATGTGTATATGTATACGTATTTCTGTCGGGCGCAGAAGGGCTCCCAACAGGTTTGTGAGAATGCAAAGCACACATAGGAGGTACACTAGGACAGTGAGACAAGTTCAACAGTCATAGAGGATACATTTCCTTCAAGACCCCTAAACCCTTTTGAAACCGGACTTGGTGACTGCCAGCATTGCCTTCTCTGCCGTTTTTCGGCTGGGCAGACCCCTAAACCCTAAACCCTAAACTCTAAACCGTGGCTCCATTAGGCGCTGCAATGTGGCTCCCTGGGCCCAGAAATCGCCGGGGGCCTCAGCAGACGCGCCCATCTTCTCGAGGCCCTTGACGAAGTATTTCTTTGGTAGCATGCCTCGCTCCTGACAGCTTTGGGGTTAAGGAGCTTAGGGTTGAGGGGTTTAGGGGTTTAGGGTTTAGGGGTTTAGGGGTACCGGGTTTTAGTGTTTTGGGTTTAAAGCTTTTTTCCCTCCTACTTAGCAAGCACGAGCCCGCATGGCAGGCTACGTTCAGAACTGCGGCACTTGTGGAACCAGGCTCAGCCAGGAGCTTACGCTCTAGGGTTTTTTTAATTTTTGTCTTGCCTCCCATCTAGCTAGGACCAAGCCCACATTGCAGGGCACAGTCGAAGGCCAAACAGAATGAGTCAGATCTTGTGATTACAGACCAAACAAAGCCTGCTATACAAGTGACCAAGGTTTAGGGCCAGGGGTTTAGTAATTCCGAACCACTGCGCGTGCTACCAGAGAAGGCCTGTAGAGCAGTGACGACCCTGGAAACGGCAGTCGATACACTAATCGCCATGTCCAGTTTACACCCGGCGCGTGACCTCTACTAGCAGGGTGGATAAGGTCTTACAGGGCTTATGACTGCCGAATCACTCAAACAAGACTCTGAGACATATGCTGCGAAAGTCATGTCATTTTGGAGAGTAAGTTGCTGGAAGCTCGCCTTCCCAACTCCATGCTGGATGTCGCCCTGAGCATCCCTCGAATACAAGAAACCCAGGCCCAAGGCGAGCCTCGTCCGGCATCGACCAACCCGTCCGAGGCGGTTCGGCCACCTCAGAGAGGTCTGGATTCGGAATCCACACGTGGCTTTGAGGATGTATCCAGGTCGGATTGCAGGTTTTGTTTCGAGTTCAAGAACTCCGCTCCCAAAGCCGGCTCCCTGGCTTGCACATGTGCAGCACCCTCTGCATCGAGAGGTTTTTGAAAAGGCATCACCGTTGCCGTTGCCATCATCACCGTGACAGTGATGCTGGAGGGGAGTGAATAACCAGCCAGGGGTGCAAATGTTCATTTTGATGGCTGTGGTTGTGGTGATGGTGATCGAGACTGCTGTTGGCGCTGGGGGTGGTGGTGATGATGATGATGACAATCATCTGGTGGTGGTGGTGGTGAAGATGATGAGGATGATGCTGATGATGACGACGATGATGATGATGACTGGTGGTGATGATGATGGTGCTGGTGATGGTGGCGATGGCGGTGACGACGATGGCCATTTTACCATGGCGGAGATGAAGAAACTACTATTAAAGATTCTGCAAGTGGCCATGGTGATGATGCACACCTTATTGCGCCCATGAGCAACCCCGTCAAGAACATCAATAGGGCAACAGTACCCAGTACCATCACAATCTTCTTCTTTGCTTCTTGCAGGGTGCTCTCTGCGACACCAGCTCGGCCAACCTTGTTGCGCAAACAGTTAGCTTCTTGGGGTCCGGCTGAAGGCGATGCCTTCGCCGAGCAGTAGAAACAGTTAAACTGGTCCTGCGGTTCCAAGCCGTGCACATGGCCGATGCGTGCAGATCAGACTTGCTCGCGGCTAATACTAGACCGCCTAGTGCAGGAGTGGTTCTGAGGCTTCATGGGCATTTAGCCGTCTGTCCAGTCGGTACCAGGCGTGCATCTCATCTTTGCTTGCCACATGAGTGTGCAGCAGCTGCTGCTGCCGCAGCACTAGATGGTTTTGCGGGGCTTTCGGCAAACACTTGACAGTGTACGTCCACGTAGAGCCTGCACCTCAAGCACCATATTGAGCAATCGCTGTACAATGCTCACCCAAACCCGCGCAACGCTAATGCACATGCCATTACGACCAGCAGTGGTCAGTTCTGAAAACGACCTTTGCATCCGAAACGTCTTGCATCCGACACGTCGCACCGCGTGTTCGGTTAGTATGTCCCTCAGGGTATCTCAGGGTCCATCTTACACCCTTCGCCCAAAAGCCTCCCAGAAGATCACGGCAACCACAATGAGGATACAAGCCATGCGGAGGAGAAGCACGAAGAGTCCCCTAAGCCTTTGGACCCTTAAGCTCCGACCTTAAACCATCTTAAGCCCAAGCCCTAATGCCGCACAGAGATGCCCAACCTTCTGAAATCGGGCAGATGCCTCCTCCTTGGTTGCCTTCAGAGCCATCCTCAGGGCTGTGAAGGGTTGCCGGGTCTGGGCAGCTGCCTATTTTGTAATGTCAGGGCATAAAGCATGCCTTGGTTTGATACTAAAAAAGGTCCCAAACTGCGGTTCTAATTTCTAGATCCTCCCGGAGATCTGAAGGTGAGAGCTTAGGAGTTGGGAGAGTCGGGTTAGGCGCATGCAATCCTTGGGCTTTGAAAGTCCGTATAAAGGGCATGCCAGTCTTTCTCACCTCCTGGAGCGGCACTTCTCGGAATAAATTGAAGCATTCGAGGGATTGAAAACGGTTATTCCGTCTGTTGTGTTGCGTCCACGCGTGAGGAGACGTGCTTGAGGTCTTGGACCTTTGAACCTTGGCATGCTTGTCTACCCTTCGGCCAAGGCACCGCCACTCGCTCGCTTTCTTGCAGTAGAAGATGACGCTGTCATTTCCACTGCGGTAGAGGGGCCTCACAGGTGCAACCTGACCTATTCCCCAAACATATAAACAAGAGGAACAATTCAAAAACCAATGACAACAGTCACAATCAGTCATAGAAGCATGATTTTGCAACTCTGTTTTGTCGGGGAGCCGGCAGGTTAAACTCTCAGCGTTCCAACTCAACACAACACTGTTGGCAAACGCGACTGATCGTCTTCATTGGCGTCTATCGTACTGCAATTCCTGATCTAGACCTAGCCGTAGTGCCATCAATTTCGTTTTCGTCTCGGTCATCATCAGCAGCAGCAGCATTGTCGAAACAGGCCGGCCAGGCGCGGAAAAAAGAAGCACAAAAAGGATATGATGAGAGTCTGCTCGACGTGGCAGACAAGACCCTGACGTTTCTGCACTACATCTGAATGCCCTGCCCGAGAGCTTCGGCAGGAAGCCCTAAACTTTCAAGAACCCACATTCCAAACTGTGCCGGCAGCTATACACTAAACAAAACTGTACTTATTACTACCCCCAAGAATGCCTGCACATCCCTTAACATCCGATGCCCAACCCTATGAATTGCAGCCAAGTCACATGTTATCACGGGCGCCGACACGCTTGTAGGCGCCTCAAAATCTTCCAGCGGCTCGCCGATTCCCAAAATGATGCAGACGTCTATCATGGGCTGCATGTACTGTGCAGAACTCAGATATTCGTGCTTGGATATGATATGCACTAATAGTGCATGATGTGTGCCTGCCTGTGCTGCAACAAAGACATGCACTTGGTCTGCCTTTACTGCATGTTTATGCTTCGGCTTGGCTCGTATGCGATTGACGCGTACTCGTAACTCTATGTAGGGCTACTTTCCTACCGATCGGCCGACGCACGCTTCCTGATAAGTACTCACGATGCAGAAACAACTTGCCAAGGATTAGCCGGCCAGCCAGTCCCAGCCCTCAACCGAAGCCAAAATTGTGCACATCGAAGGCTAAAGGCTCTTGCCCCCCTGATGCTTAGCTGCATGTGCTGGGGGCGCGGGCCATTGCAGACACTGGCTTTGGAGACACGGAGCCTCGTGGGTTTGCCGCATGTCGGGGCTTTCTGCTCCCCAAGTCTTCAGAAAGCAGGGTAGTACTTCAAGGTCACAGGCTGCGCAGGTCTTTGGACCTCCGAGCTACATGGCTCTGAACTGGCTTAAGCCTCCGAAGGCCACGAGGGCCGACAACAGCCCCTTTAAGGATTGACACTGGGCCATGCGACCCGAAGGATCGCTGCATCTTGTGCATGTCCCGGTACCTGAAAGCATTTGCACATTGGAAAAAAGCCCCCAAGGGCCCCAGTGCACATGACACCAAGTGGCTCCGGCTGTGTTTGCAGGTGGCAAGCCCCCAAAGGGCTTGAAGCCCAGTCTTCGGGCGCACTTCCGTGCAGCCACCAATCGCTGAACGTTTCGTTTCAAGCCTCGGGAAGGAAGCGCAGGCTTCAGCATTCTCGCTTTGGCCAAGTGGCGAAAAAAAAACAAAACTGTGCCGCGGCGCAAGTGACAGGGTGCTGTGGCCGCTGCTAGCTGAAAAGGCGTTTAAAACTCTTTCTGCATGAGGTCGTGGCCACGACTCTTTGCTGCCATGCACACCACCCTCCGAATCCGAAGAATCCAACTGGTCAACGTTCGCCCGGCAACTGTGCAGGACTGCCAGTGGTGATGTGACTGTGGCCGCGGCTGAGCTCACCATGGATCTGGACCTCCTTGTAGATGCTGAGCCTTGAGACTCGAGATTCGTGCGCGCGCGCCATGGGAGCAAGTTTGGGGCTCGGAAGTCGGCACGGACGGATCTCGGGCACGAACTAGCTACGCTAAGCTGCGAGCTATGGAGGGTGAGGGAAGCTCAAGGGCTTGGGCGGCTCAGCTCATGGCGTCTCCGAGTTTCCGATGTGCGGCACATCTATGCCTCCGGTTCAGCATTCATCAGCGACTAGTGGCTGGCAGAGAGAGGAGAGCGATAGAGACAGAGAGAGACAGAGAGAGAGAGAGAGATAGAGATAGATAGGTAGATGGATTAGATAGATAGATAGATAGATAGATAGATAGATAGATAGGTAGATGGATTAGATAGATAGATAGATAGATAGATTAGATAGATAGATAGATAGATAGATGGACTAGATAGATAGATGGATTAGATAGACAGATAGATAGAAAGATGACATAGATAGATAAATAGGATGGATAGACAGATAGATAGGTAGATACATAGATACATAGACAGGTAGACAGATAGATAGATAGATCGATAGATAGATAGACAGACAGACAGATAGACAGATAGATAGAGGGAGAGACAGGGAGTAAGAGAGAGAGAGAGAGAGAGAGAGAGAGAAAAAAAAAGAGACTTGTCCATGAAGCCCCGCACACCAGACTGACGACTCCATGACAAGCCCCATGGCTTGCGACTTGCCAAAACTTGAATCGTAGCGTGACAAAGCGACTGGCACCGGTATCTGCATCTGCAACTACCGATCCCCCAAGACTTGGGAGCCGCGCGGTGCACGCCCGGGAGGGAATGCCTCCACACCTGGGAAGCAATCCGACGCAGGCAAGGGCCGCCCATACTCTTCCCAACCCTGCGCTGCGGCGCCCAGAATCCTTGTTGGCAAATCCCATCCCAACCATGTATCCGCACCCTCAACAAAAACCCTGCGCACTACTGCCCAAGTACTCTGGAACGAGGCACGTCAAAGCCAGATCGCTGGCCCTTGCGGGTCGGCGGCTTGAATTTCCAGTACCTGGCAAGTCCACTGCAAGCTTTAAGGGCTCTCTGTGGCTGATGCTCATCATCAACAACATGATCATGCTCACCATCCTGGCCACGATGCTGACCAGGGCCACCGTCAATCACCAGGATCATCATCCACGGCATCATCATCCTCGCCACCACCACCACCCCGACGTTGATAGAACATCGCAGACGAGTAGCACTTAGAAATGTCCGCATGTTATGACATGGCAGGAACAACACCTGTAACAGTGACAAACCGGTGGTCTGATGATAGTGCCTACGGGGCCACAGACACGGCTATGCTGCTGGTGCTGACGGTACACTGTCCTTCAGTATTATAGCCAGCGCCACTTCCCACGATCAACCCCATTTCCATGGCTCTGATCATTGCAAACACCATAGTTGTCATTCTTCTTGCTGTTGATATCAATCTACCGATGTTCTACTGTGTTTTGTGGCATCTGCCGCAGCATCGTGGCATATGATATGTCTTATCATGAAACCTCAAACAGCCGCTAAGCACTAGGATCCGAATTTTGTCAGTATAAAAGCCCTCAGTAAGCCTATTTTCAGAACCCGCTGTATCGAGACTGCAAGGCCAAGGTCACGGGCCAAAGTCGAAGGAAGCACGGCCTCGCAGGGGGCTTGCTCTGCTTGGGACGGAATTGACGTCTTGGGACGGAATTGACGTCTTGGGCTCTTTTGCCTGACGGCTTTAGGGTTTTACACTCTCCCAACTCGGACTTGCCTCTGGTACAGGTCGGCGTGATACAGAATTCGCTCCCCCGACTGCGACTATACAAGAGGCCCCCGCAAAGCAAGGAGAGAGAGAAACAACCAAACCAGGAGATACCATTACAAGGCCACGCAGGGTGTCGGCGCTCACTCTCGGACGCGCAGGGCCGACGCTCTCGCAACTCGGACTCCGCCAGACGAGCCACGCAGGGGGGTAGGGTTTGGGATTCTTGGCCTTGCTAGGACGCCTGCCCCCAAGGCAAAGAGCTTACAACACACGCATGTTGCCCTGCGCGCGCTGCTCTTGGGCATCAGTCGGGCTGAAGGCTGATCGTAGACGAGAGCACCCGACACGTCATACTCACATCCCCTGGCAACCCCGAGGCAGTAAACTTCCAGCATCGCCCCAACCCGTCCTTTTATGTCCTCCATCAAACCCGAAATACGAAAATCGAAATCCTGCACTCTACCGGCGCTGAAGTCTCGCCTTTTATCGACATCGCCGGGTAGACCTTCACACCTGAGCGGTGCTGTGGGCTTCGTCAGGTACTCTAAACTCTCAAGAAAAACAACACCCTAAAACTTAAAGGCCGTCCCTTTCCTGTTCCGAGAGCGATGCTCACAAACTGAAACGCACTGGTCTTAGTATGCTGATAACGGTACCTGCTCGTATTTCCAGCCACAATGCTGCAATGCCTCAACACTCAATACCGCTGGAAGGCCCCTCCTTCCCTCCTTGGCTTTTGTAGCCGACATCTATGCGTCAGCAAACCCCGACGCAAAACTCCAACTCCGGACCCCCCAAGCCGTCCCCAAACCGTTTGCAAAGCAAAAAGCTACCAGGTACAGAGCTCGAAACCTGGACCTCTGCCCTGAATCACATATATTAATAGTCGGTTCAGACAACGCCCAAAGCAACTGCGGCCCCCAATAAGGCGCGAGCCCGCTGGGAGCAGGTCCTGCTGGAAGTTGCTTCCAAAATGGGGTTTAACTCTGCTTCCCTTCACCCTAAACCGTAGACCGGTGGCTCAATCAGAAGGCCATAGTCGAAAGTTCAAGGTTGGGGTACGCTTGAAATTTTGCTAGACACTGAGAAGTGAAACTGACAAACCCCACTTTACGTCCTAAGCCGCACAACCTGCGCATGACGATGCCCCGCAAACTTTGAGACTGAGTGGCCCGGGGACTGAACTTATTATGCGACGGACATGAACTGAGTTGCGAAGACACATGAACGTGCCGATTGCTTGGCAGAACGAGGTGTCCGATTCGACTTGGCGAACTGTGGCGACAACAGTGTTCAGTCTCGTCGGGAAAACCCATTTCAACCTACTCCGGCCCTGGCGGCCTCGTCGAAGGTGGGGGCCTCCGCCCATTTGGAGTCCCACTGCCCGTCCGTGGTGCAGTACATCTTTCCTGAACTCGCGGCTTCCACATGCTTCGAGTCGGCCATGCAAAGTTCAAGCTCTTTTTTCAGACGTCGAACCAACCATGACATCACAGCCGATCGGGTGAGCCACCCCTAAAACATGCACACTTATGTGCATCTGAACCAGCCCAGTGCGCGGAAGTCTCACCAACCCCGAACACTTGGTAGTAGCTCCACCGACCTTTACTTTAAACTGCAGGCAAAGTAACTTGTTGAAGAGACTCCGTCAATCAGCCAAACTCAAGAACAGAATGCACAACACAACCCGTCTGAGGGCCCAGATCTTTTCTTTCGGCTCGGCCGGTGTGATTCCACTCTGTCAGCCGGAGGCCCTGTTGCTCCATCCACAACTGCAGCCTGATATAACTCATCAGCCCGAGCCAAAACAATTTATCCTGAAGTCTTGCACCGGCATAACATGAAGCCAGGTGTCTCTGGTCCAAGTCCACCGCTACACACACCGTCACCTGGCATCGGAAGCTTCGGCTTCGGCTTTGACAAGCAGCCTCAAGCCCTCATCCTCTGATATCTATGCATGTGTAGGTGTGCATACAGAACATAATAAAAGCTGATGGAAGCTGGTCTTGAATATGTTCATATTCATTGTGCTTCCTGTTGCTATATACTACATGAAATCAAAGTCTGGATGCCATCGGCTACCGAAAAGCCACTCGCTTGAGCTTGCTTGAATGCTAATGCTTTGCATCCCCAAATTGAAGCGCCCTCCGTTACCATGTTTAGAAGTGCGGGCCCAAGCTTGGAAAATCGTTTCAGCCCCTTGATGCAGCCCGACTTACGGCCAAGTGGCCAAGTACTCGAGCGACCAAACAACGAGACAGTTCACTTTGCCAATAGATGCGGAGGCAAATCTGAAGTCTGGAGACCAGCCCTGTCAAACAAGTTCGTACTGTGTCCCTAGAATCCTATGCAGGCCCCAAAACTCGGTAGGAAAATGAGATCCTGGCATCCTCACTGAGCCGCCGCGTGCCCTGCCCAAGCGGGCACATGGAGTTCAAAGTGCCGTTTCGGACATTTTGTCATAGTCACCGACATGGAAACGTCTTCTGGGGAGAAGGCGGTTCCGAGATGGGACAATTTCAAATCTGAACGCAGAAGGGTGATAATTACGCCCTTTCCCTTCGTCTACGGGCACTCCCTGACAAGGATGGTTACATGGCCGCCAAGATCAGTCTGATGGTGTGAAAATGCATCGAATTGAAGGCCGATCCCTAAACCCATCAATCAAGGGGACTAAACCAGAAACCCTTTTGCATCCAGGACTCTCGCAACCAGCCATCCAGAAACCCTAAAACCCTGAACCTAAACCCTTTTTGCAACTGGCGTGCAACGTCACGCCAGGACAGCACCCTGAACCCTAAACCCTACACTCTGAACCCTATAAACCCTGAACCCTAAACCCAAAACCCTTTAAACCCTGAACCCTAAACCCTAAACCGGATCCCTCCCAAAAAGGGCTGGTGGCACCGCAGGTAGGGACCTCCACGGAAGGCCAGGTCTGCCCCCAGGGGAGCGCCTCGCCTGGCTACTTTCACTGCGACGGGCTTCGAACAATCTCGACCTTGAAGGCTCATCGTATTACATGAAGTCAAACTATGTTATATTATACTATATTATACTATAGTATAGTATAGTATATTTATGTTCTACTATTCTACTACAGTATAATTGAAGTATGAAACACAAAAAGAAAATGGCATTGTGTCGTATCGTAGAGTTTAGTGATGTATCTTTGAGGCTTGAGGCCCAAAGAGGCAGGCTCCCACACGAGACTGGGGCTGGGGGTCAGCTTTTCATGTCATCTTCAGGCTGAAGAGGTCTCAAGTAGGCACAGCGGACCTCGATGCCAGCGGATTGCGCTCTGACCATCAACAGCCTTAGCAAAGTCGTCAGTTGCGAGCGAGATTAAAAACCGCTTCCCCTTCGAAGCATGCTGTACTCCCATTTGGGGGCGGAGGGGTGTGAGCAGGTCGAAGACACTGTGCTTGTTGCGTCCAGGGCTGACCCGGGTCGGAGTCTGCAACTCACTTCTCTGAGAGCAAAACCAAGAAGTCGATTTTAGTTATCCGGCGAGACGTCGGAAGTCTGGGCTAAGGGCCAAGACATCCATACGAGCACCTGTCGCTCTTCATCTAGCAGGTCCTCGCCAAACCGACTGGCTTCAGGCATCTCATGACACCTTGAAACAAAGGACGGAGAGGACAATGGGGGTATGGACTTGAAAAGAATCCCGCCACCATCATCTCCTGTCCGAAAACCGCAGCTCTGAGGAGCCAGAGTCAACTCTCCTGGCATGCACCCGGATCTAGGCCCTTTCTACCGGAACCCCCTAATATAAGCCTGAATGGTTTCGGAGCCTTGGCTCTGGTGATCTCCCTTAGCCTTAGCGCTTGAAGCCACTCATGAGGTGGTTCACGAGTTGCTTCAGCTCGGTCTTCTGAACCCCTCCGGAGGAATCGTGGTCAAGCTCCTGGGCGGCCTCATGAATCTCATCGTCGCTTCGAGTTTCCCCCGTCTCCTTCAACACCTGCTTCAGGAGGCCTTTTGTTTCGCTCATGTCCAAAACCCCGTCGCCGTTCGCATCGAACTGGTTGAAGATGTCTTTCACCACGGCATCTGTGTGCGACTGGTCGAAGCGCTGGATCACCGCGGATTCGAAGGCCTCGCTCGAGGGCTGCGGCGGCATCGTCGTGCGGCCGGCGAGGAAGCCCAGCCCCAGCAATGCGAAGCCGAGCAAGCCCAAACCAAAAGCGAGGCGCCCAGGCATGCTTGCGCCTGGCAGGCGCATGTTCCCAAGGAGTTCGGAGCGCTGCTCCTCCACGTCCGAGGAGGTTTCCAGCACGTGAGAGTTGGCCTGCATGGCTGCTGGGCGGAGCAGGTGCCGAGAGGGAGAAAGCGCTGGGAGCCACAAGTCCTCTCCTGTGGACGTATGGACCCCTTCCGCCAAAGTTCCTGATTGTTAACCACCACTGCGACCACAGCCATGACCAACCAACAACCATCACTTTGGCTATCGCTGCGGCATGACACGGCCGCTATGGAAATGTCTACTACTAAAACTTCATGTGTGCAATGAGGCCCCCACCCAGCCGTTTTCGCAGTCGCCAACACCCTGTGGCGACAACGGGTTTCAAGATCCCAGACACTCCCTGATTCCTCAATCTGGGATTTTGCCAACGTGCCGCCCAGATCCCCTCATCTGTGCCTGGGTGCTGGGCGCTCCAGGCTGCCGTTTGAACTCCTGCAAGCCGCGGCTGTCTGATGCAACACTCCATCACCTCTCTTATCCCATGATATGTACAGACTGCAACCTGTCGGCAGTTTTGCATCAAGCCGGGCCCGTCGCCTCGCTGAGGAGGCCCACCTGCGGAGCCTCGGCGCCTGCAGTCGGGCTGTCGGACGGGGCTGCATCAAATTTAGGGTTTGCTGGCTGCTGCATTGCACGACAAAGTGTGTATGGCATGTTGGGTGTAGTGTAGACAGTCCTACAGTTCGCACTCCAGCCCAAACGGCGGCTGGTCCTCGCCTCGGACCACCGTGGAACCCTGAAGCTGTGTCACACAGGCTTTCAGAACCGAAGCACTATCCGGGCCTGCGATCAAGTTTACTTCAAAGTAGTACTTGCCGCTGCCCTGCGTGCAAAGTTGATGCGAGCGGAAGTTAGAGAATCGTTCAGGACTCTGCAGACTCTCCACGGGTTCACCCTTGACTGGTTCAACCAAATATGCAGGCTCGAAGTAATTGTCGGCAGTCAACGCACGAGAATGTCGACAGGCAATGTGGCTGTGACTGACACCCTGTACTCTATGCAACTGATCCTCACTGAGTCGTTTAGGGCTAGACTTTGTGCACACTCGGCTCAGGCTTCTCCAAACGGCCCAGGGCCTGTGACCTACCTGCAACTACCTGCGAAGCACAAATGGACTTAAACAAAACCTGGAAGCGCTGCTACGCGGATGCGCGTCTTCATCGCAAGCCTGTGCCAGCTTCGGATAGCCAAGGGTGACCCAGTCCATGACAGGATCCTGCGGTCTGTGCTTGAGCGGGGGTTTGTCTCCACTGGGCATCTCGTTCAAAAGCTTTGAAAGCCCTGCTTCCGGGTTTGCGGGACGCGTCTCCAAGCAACAGCGTCAGCGGGCCGGAACCCACGGAACCAGAAACGCATGTACCTCAGCTTCTGTAGAGAGCATTGACGAACCCGATCTCCTCCGTGGAGCCGCGCAGCAGCTCAGCGCGCACGGTTCCCTTGGAAGCCCCCGCCTGGCTAAGGCGTCCGGGGGGCAGGATGTTAGGGTTTCGTTTAAGTTTAGGGTGTAGGAAGGCTTTGGCTCTGGAGTTCGTTAAGTAAACATGATCGACTTGTCATCGAAAACAGCGGCATAAGACACATGAGAAGCTTGAAGAACTACTTCGTGACAGCGAAAGCCTAGCATTCGCAGGCTTGGGCGCTACGCGGTGAAGCAGATGGTGCATCGCGATTGAGGCTTTCCACTCGGAGTGCTGTGCCCACACACTGCGAGGCCTTGCTAAGCTGTCTGTGCAAGAATGCTTGCGAGAACCCCACAATAGGGCCCCGTCCTTTTGTGGGATTTTGACTTTGGGGAGCTGTGGCCCTGATGACGGTCCTTTCTCCAGCGCGGGGGGCAGTGGACCAACCCTCGAAGACTCAAACCATCCTAAACTGAAAACAAGACATCGCTGCCCACACACATGCCTGGATAGCAACCTACACTCCATTCCCCACAACAACCCTCAGGCAAACTCGTCAGCCTAAAGTCCAACAGGCAATTATTGGAGAACATGAACTTGTAATGTCTATGCAGCATCCCCCCAAACAGGTGTCAAGCCCACTCGTGCATGGGTTGCCACGAGAATGACCTTAGCCGTCTGGAAGCTGTGCTGGCCAAACGGCTTGGAGAACTGAATCATTGTATTTAAAGCAAACTCTGTATATGTATATATATATACATACATATATATATATACTTATAAACATCTGTACCTGTATCCATCGATCTATATCTGCATACGTGCAGATATTATATACACATATATGTATACATATACATATATATATATATACATAGTATTGCATATTACAAGTTCAGGCTCTCAAACCTTCGACCCTGAGCTCCCACCCAGCACCACGGCAGATAACGGCAGACTCAGACGAGCACGAAGTCATTGCAACAGCAACGCCGTAGTAGTCGCAAGAACAGCAGTGAGGGCAAGAGCAAGTCATACCAATAAGGCCAGGAAAAAGCGAAAGCACTAACAGAACGACCTGTCGTGATCACGATGGTGGACCTTCATAACCACAGGCCACAACCCCGAAACTGCAAGTGGCAAGACACCAAAAACTAGACTCACCAACCCACGGCAGAAACAAGCCTAGCGGAGGTGATGATGAGACAAAAGCAAAAGAAGCAAAATAGCCAAACAATGAAGAGTGTGATGACGTAATGACAAAAAACATTGATGACAGCAAGCATGGTTCCCGGGTTTCGGTGGCTACCCCGAAGTAATGCTCCCGATCGAAGCCGCTGAAGTCTGAAGGTTCTTTCAGCGCCGAACTACGAGGGTGTCTGTGAATGCACATCTGTACATGTGCGTGTAGATTTGGAAAGCTACCTCTACTCATACAATCGTGCCTTTACTCACGGAATGCTCCACAATTGCACACGTACACAAACACATGAGCGCATTCTGTTATTTCACAGAAACTATCAAGCTGCTACAAGCAACGGGCTGCGAACACCCGAATGCTGCAATGAAAGCCTTGCTGCTGTATGCTCCTCCCTTTTCTTTCAAGTTCCGGGGACGTGGCTCCCTGGAGTTCGTTGTCGTTGTACTCCTCGGCTGTGTGACGATTTCGGCGCTCGGTGCATGCTACCAGGAGCACGGTTCTCCTTCCTTCTACGGTTGGGCCGACGGTTGGGGCTGTAGAAGTTTCAACAAAACCAGCTACGTTTACACTGGTTGGGCGGTACACTACTAGTATGTAGGCGCCTTGGAGTTGAGACTGCATGTCAGCTTGTTAAGCATGGGCCTCTCCGGCTCGGAGACGCAAGGCATTGGCTTCTTTCAGGGTTTGCGGCTGCTTGCTACTAGTAGGAGCAAGGCACCCAGGCAATCCTGCTGATTTCTCTTCACGTCCGAAGCTTCCAGACGATGCAGCAGAGTCTGCGGGCTCTGTTGGGGCTCGCGAAATGGAGTCACTAGCACGATAAACGATGCTAAACGACTGAAGCACAAAGCCCTCCTCAAGCACTAAGTCACTAAGAACCCCAACTACGATCCTCTACGCAGGACGTCCCTCAAAAATGTGCTATTAGAAAACCCAGAGGCTTTTCTCGGACCCCCGTGGACCCTGACACATACGGCAACACGGTTTACCGTGGAGTCTCTGCCTTCGAGTTGAGTTGGACTCTCGGACTTGCGGAACGGAGCCTCGTTGTTTCAAAATTCCTACGACCTGGCTTACGCTTCTATTGCTTCGAATCGCGACGCTCCAGCTGCAGGAGTCAGGAGAATACACCATAAGCGTCTCGAAGGTGAAGAGTCTAGAATGCGGGCCAGGTCGCGTTCAGCACATGCGCGTACTTGTCCAACACAGCAAGTCTCGACCTCCGCAGTCAACCATGCATCGCTCACTCGGACTGTGATGATGCACACAGTGTTTATGACTGTGTCAATGCAAATAGGAGTCGTATCCTTTGACCTCAGTTGTGCTGTTCCTGTCATTCTTCTTCTGCTTGGCACTGACGGACAAGTGCAGGAAAGGTAGCAGCAGTCGTCATAGTCGTCACCGTCGTGGATGTTGTAGCTGCAGGGAGACGCAGCTGCGGTGGCAGCGGTAGGCAGGGCAGTCATGGTGGCAGCGTTCGTGGTCGTACTCTTTCGTCTTCTTGCTACTCGCAACTCTGGGTAAAGCTGTCGTCGTGGGGGCAGCGGCGGCGGTGTTGTTATTCGTTTCAACACAACAGCAAGAAAAAGTGAGCTGATTCACAAGCAAAGACCGCCTCGGTCAAGCGGCCATCACCCGTGGGTGCTGCTTCGGCGGGATGGCTCAGGGCGCAACCCTTGAATTCCTCCAGAGTCTGTGCTCGCGAAGGTACAGCGAAGGCGCACGTCCTCCGCTGAAAATGGCGCACACGAGACAACACGAGTCGAATCCAATTCTTCGTGGCCAGAGCGAGAAGCCTAAAGCCGTCCTTCAGCACTAAGTAGGAGTCGCCATACTGCCTGGCAAAGGGACACCGAGAGACTGCGACTCGGAATGTGTGGTCATGGTCCAGGCCTGAGCGAGAGGGGTGATAAGACTGTAGGACCTAGGACCTAAGAGAGAGCCGCTTCCATGCATCAGGATGCGTTGATGGTCCCCAATTGTCACAAGCACTGCTGCATCCATTGGTAGCCAAAACAGAAAGACCAGATGTAACACAAGAAGGCACCGACGCTGCCGCCCTGGCACGTAAGAAGCAGGCGAAGACAGCTAGAGACGAAAAATCAGGGGGGCTGGGGCGAAACTCAAAACGATTGCACAACTCGTTAGACAACTCCAGGTTCGACCCGGCGATGCCTGGCAGAAACCACTCCACGGTAGTCATTCATGACCTGAGTAGGAGACTCACAAGGCTCTCAAGGCTGCAGACGACCGCCGATACTCTTGCACATGGCCCCCGCACGTCCACTGAAACTCCCAGCCTTTGTGCGATAGCAGCCCCCAAGCCCCCAAACCCCAAGCTCCGACTCGTTTCCTGAGTGCCGAACACTCAGCGCCCCGTACTTGCACCGATCGAAGGGCTTGGCATCATCGTAAGCACCACCGAAGAGCTCCTGCAAGTTTGGGCTTTTAGGGTTTCGGCGCTCACACTGGGACACTCGAGGCGAGGCATGTGGCCTTTGGGGTCTGGGAACTTTAGCGTTTTGAGGTTTAGGGTAGATCTGAATTGTTCGTGCAAGTTTGAGCTTGGATTCTGCAAAGCTGGATATGAAAAAGAAGCAGTTCACAACAGTGGCATTCACTTCTCATGTTCTCCAAAAAGGAGTCAAAGCGTACTCAGCGAGGGAGGTACAGGGGCGGAGAGA
This sequence comes from Symbiodinium necroappetens, assembly GCA_905231915.1. Lineage (NCBI taxonomy): Eukaryota > Dinophyceae > Suessiales > Symbiodiniaceae > Symbiodinium > Symbiodinium necroappetens. Next base: position 41,977 of record CAJNJA010033919.1, read on the forward strand.
GAGGCAGAGGGACAAAGAGACAGAGAGAGAGAGAGAGAGAGAGAGAGAGAGAGAGAGAGGGAGCTCTAGCTCAGGCCGTGTCCCTTTCCCAGTTCTGGCGCGTGCGGTTCTCAGGGTCCAAGGCCTGAGAAGATGCGGACATGATTCATGTCTTCTCCAAGGCTGAACACATGCACGACCAGACGATAATCGCAACTTGCATCTTTATGTTTCCTGGTTTCGCTTGTTCGTATGTCTATGTTCAATGATTTCCTGTGAATGGTTATGCAGGCTCGGACTTGAAGCAAGACGGGCTTGAGGGATCCAAAGTCAGCATGGCGCCGACTGTTCCTCTTCATGTTAACTAGTCATTTCACAAGTTCGAATGTTTATACCGACAGTCGTAGTGACTTGCAGCACATGCGTGGTTCACTCGCTCTCACTCAAGGTGAAGCCTCCTGAGCTAAAAGGCTTCGGGTCAAGTCTGTTTGCGTAGTGGGCTGTTCGAGGCTGATGTGCTGCCTCCGACATCGCTCACGCTTCAGATGCTGAAGGTGGTCACGACAAAGATGAATGTACCATCTGCGATGCTGGGGCAGCGCCGATTGCAGAAGTGTTTGTCAAGTTCGATGCTGCAGGTCAGGAAGGCGAGTCCATGTGTGTGCCGAGGACATACGAGGAAACTAAAGATATGGCATCGTGCACGGTGTCAAGAGTCCGCAAGCGAAGGGCACACCAACGACCTGTAGCCATGTTAGCCTTGCAGCCAGTCGTCAAAGCTTAAAGCATGACAAGATCTTGGAGCTGCTGATCGCTAGATACCTGCTCTGAGGCACGGGCTCCGCAGCTGGTCTTCGTCTCGAACTGGTTCCGATAGTACTCGTCTATCTGCACCGGGCTTTGGGATTAGAAGGCTTGGTTGGTCTTTGGGATTTCGGATTCAGGGCTCCTGGATGAAGCGCTGAACGAAAGGAGAAAAGAGCCAAACCCGCAGGCAAACCTGAATCATATGGGAGGCCTCAGCCAAAGTGACGGTCCAAATGATGATGGCGGTGATTGACATCATCCTTTCACATTCATCACCGAACAAACCACAACCATATCAATGCCGCCACCACCACCACCACCGCCACCACCACGAGCATGATGCTATCATCGTCGCCATTGATCATTATCCTTGTCATTGTCATTGTCATCACCACCGTCGTCACCGTCTTCTTCGCCGCTGCCATTGTCGCCGGCACCACTAATCATGACCATGATTCCCATTCGATGCCATCATCGCCTTCGCTGTCTTAACCACGAAACCATATAGCAACCCTCGAAGTATTCAGGCGGGCCCGTTGGAAAGCTCTCCTGGTCATTCCAGCCCCCATTCGCGGAGATCTGGCAAGGATGCTCAAAACCCTTTCAACTTCGATCGCAGACGGCAGAAGCCGCTGCAAAGCCCTATTTCAGCGCCTTTAGGTGCCCTAAACTATCGTAAACTACTCCACCTCACCTCATGCATCACCGAACCGTTGCTCCATGTGCAGGGGGGCCTCCATGAAGGCCCCGACGCGGTCTAAGTGCAGGTGCACGACTACCGGCGCAAGATCCTGCTCAGAAGGGGGCCATCTTTTCCTACTCTAACGTCTCGGAGTGGCCGATGGGCCTTTCTTGAAGGGATTCTATGGCGGCGATGCGGATGTAGACTGATTCTGGCACTTCTGAATCATCGTGAAAGCAGTTGGCCCTCAACTTGGAGAGACAGAAGCCCCTGAACCCAACCTACAACAGCAGACTTGGTTGGGCCACAAAAACATTCATGCGCCACGTCATGAAGTATATACACTGGGGCATTCCTGGTTACGCAACATAAGGATCCCTAAGACTAAGAAACACGAAACAAGCCCGCCAAGTACCACCTACGAAGTCTCTGCTAACCGCGCCTGGATCCAGTCCAAGACTGTCCCCAGCATCTCGTCGCCTCCCAAGTTGATGGTTTCGGATTCAGGGCTTCGGGTTTAGGGCTTAGGATTCAGGGCTTACTGGAGCATGAGATTCTCTCGTCCTGTCGGAACGAGGCCCAGAGTTCCCCAACACAAAGCGCATACGATTCTGGCTGCGGCCTTGCTTGAAGCGCTCGTCTTTCTGGGCTTTGCTTGGGTAGTTCGGGTCTGTGCTCGCACAGTGGCTACTCAAAGCAAGCAGACTTAACGGCACAATACAAAAACCCGCCCTGCATCCCCTACGACCTGAACTGCCACAGCATGGAAGCACAAAACGAAACCAGCCGAACCCACCAAGGCCGGGAAGTCCCCAACCCTCACGGACCTTCGACTTTCTCCGAAATACCTGAAAACAGAAAAGCAAGAAGAAGAAACACGACAGGGCGGTTAAAGGGCTGCTACTCTGCAAGCGTGGAGTTACAACCCCACAGCAACAAGGGGACATCGCCCACGCGAAACTGCATCACACGATCCCTCTATTCCAAACGTGAACCCTTATATAAAGGCACTTTCTGCCCTATATAACCCCTGCTCCAACTATGAAGTCCCTGCATTGGTCCAGCCCGACCCCCGCTGGCCGTGGCCGAGCTTCGTAAACCGCTCCCGGAGCTTCGGAAGTGCCTCTTGCAGGCCACTGGAGTCTCGACTTCAACGCCCCGGAGTTCCGGTGGTACTGTAGGGGCAAGTAGGGGCGTCCTATGTAGGGTTCTTCGCGCGAGCAAGCTCCCACTGCTTAAGAAGATAGATGGTGGAGCTGCTGGACTGGCACTCCGACTCAAAACTCTGGAGCAGTTGGATAAGATGATGGAAACTGCAACAAGTAATCCTTTTGTTCAAGAGAACGTGCTCTGATGACAGGCTCTTTGGGGGGGCATTCTCAACTTTAGTAGCCAAGGCGCAGGAGTGAGTGGAGGGTAGGACTGAGGCTTTAAAACACTCAGCCGACTCCGACCTCCTGCCATCATGAAATACCCTCCTAGGCTGCAGAAGGCCGCAAAAAAAACACTACGTAGTGTATCCCTATGATATCCATAACTACTACCCCCTCAACATCCATTCAATCCAGACCGACCCTGACCCTAGAAGTGGGCCCTCCCTAGCCGCTAGCCTCGTCGTGGAGCCTCGTGGCCTGCCGGGCTTCGTGATGCCAGCACCGCCGCCAAAGTTACGACGACCACCACGCAGACTATCCATACAAAACCTACTTCTGACGTTGCGGTTACAAGTTGTTCTACCCTAACAGCATCATATTCTGTCCTCCGAATGCACGGCAGGGGAAGCCTTGTTTTACGAAACCTGCACTCGCTCTTCTAAAGCCGCCGCAGACACTGCCTGTACGCACACTTCTACGCGTATCACTTGAAACTCTTCGCCCCCGGCTTCTGCGCCTGGGCGCGAACCGTGTAGAGCGCCTTGCGCTGGCAGCTCTCCAGCCCGGCGATCGCCTGCATCTCCTCAGAGAAAACTTAATCAAAGACATCTAGACTCCACTCTGCATCGCCACCCCATCTCCATGCTGTGCAACAGATGCCTGGTCACTCCAGCTGGGATTCTGGCCGTCTCAGGTAGCAGCAGGCCCCAAAATGCCTCGCAAACCCACTGCCTTGCTTCCTGCCTCCTGCCTCCTGGGCGTCAGATGCATACATCCACTATCCTGTCATCCACCCAAGAACTGGCCAGAAATTATGGGGTATACAGTACGAGTAAATAATAGGGTTTACGTAGTGTTTCCGTATTCTAGTAACTTAACTTAGGTTCCTTAAACGAAGCACCAGGCTCGAAGCCCCGCCTGCTGCTCGTCCAAGATGCCAGACTCCCGCAGGGCACTGGCCACGGACGCATCCTCTCTTGCACGGGAAGCAGGAGCGAGCGTGGGCAAATGCCCCAGAACTTCAAACAGCTTCTCTTCTTCTAGGCTAAGGCGACTCGGAAAGACGAACACGTCCTCGGTGCTCTGTAACTCCGGGAGTTGCTATACTCCCGCTGCTCCAGCCACAGGGAAAACAAGAAAGGGAGGACGTAAAGAATCGGTTCAAGAAGGAAAGAGAAAGTCCTTGACAAGTAAAGAGGAATAAGGAAGCATCAATCAAGAACTTCGGGCGGTCTGCCTCGACTCCACTAAGAATCCAGGCGGGCGGCACGACCTGACGCCAAGAATGCAAAAGGGAGTTGCAAGGCACTCAGCGCATGGAGGCTGAACCACTGGACTGATCGGAGATGCTGGACTTCAGTACTCACAATGCTCAGCCGTTCCAGCCGTTCAAAATGTACCTGTTGTATCGGGGCCTGAATAACTAGAAGAGAGTGTTGGACGCAAGTTGAGTATGACTACACTCGGGAACCCGAATAGAGGCTACTAGTTATTTGAGCATTGCCCTTTCGACAATCCCGTCTTCCGGCCAAAACGCCTGGCGTGCGGTCCACTTCCGTGTGGTGTCCGTGCCGAAGCCAAACTGCAGAAGGACCCCGAAGGTGCCTGGCACTCGGGGAAGTTCGGGGAATCTCGGCTTCTGCACCTTACTTAGTATGTACCATCTATACATCTGTGTACACACACACCACATATATATATATGAAAAAACACACATATGTGTATATAGATATATACATACACACACTTCTCAGCTTGGCTTTCTGGGTCTTGTGATTGCATGGAGGCTCTGTCGTTTTAGCGTGAACCGTCTTCCGAACAGGTAAGTCGAAAGCTCAACCCGACCGAAACTCGAAGATCCTAATCCAAAACCCGACTCACACCATCGCGTGCCTGGGCCCATGTCGGCCTTGCCGAAATGCATGTGAACCCCAACTTTGAGCACCTGCGCCGGGGTCGTGCGGTGGAGCAGTGGAAATTCGATTGTTCAAGGCCCCGGGAAGTGCTGGAGGATCTGCAGCGCAACAAGCAGAACAAGAGCCACACTTCTGCAGCAACGACAGATACAACCAGAATGACGGCAGTAACAGTAGCAAAACACCCGAAGGCAACAGAGCCAAACTTACAAGACTGAGACTCAGAAGCACCAGTTCTTGATCACCCATATCTCCATGCACGAATCCTTCCATGCAGCCTGGGCTTCCCTCCAGCCGTGGCTCTTCTGGCCCTGGACGAAGTAGTGGGCCTGAGACCGGCTCAGCTTTTAGTCGGGACTTCGGTTTTAAATGCACCAAAATAATGTCCTTTACTATACTAAAATACCATAAGATACCGTAATATACTGTACTAGAATATACTATACTATACTTTTTACCACAAGATACGTACCACAATATACCATGGTATGCTGATCGAGGAGACTCCCATGCTGAGTTTCTGGGGCAGTACAGGCAGTGTGTACTCCAACGTGTCACGTCAGCACTGCACGGGATAAATTGACCGCGGCTCAGCCCTACTGAAGCGCTGCGACGCTGACACTTTATAATAGTTGTTATATGATATCATGTTCTCTCCTGTTATATACTATTATATACTACTATATACTATTCTTGTACCAAACTATATTACAACCTGTTTGTATCATATTACATTTACTTTGCCAGCTCCATCTCTGCTTTTCGCCCAAGCTCGCGCAAGTCTGATTCGCAACACTGCTGCAGTGATTGACTGGTTCGCGCGACTCGTCTATCTGCGCGAAGAACAGCTAAACAACAATGCAGCTACAGCCGAAAAGGCATGTCGCACCCGCCCCCAAAGACTGCCAACAGAAGCACGAGTCGTCGCAGTCGTCGTAGCAGTAGCAGCAGTGCTAGCCGCAGCAGGAGCAGCAGCCGTATCAGCAGCAGTAGCAGTGGAAGCAGGAGCCGGGGCAGCAGCAGCAGCAGCAGTCGTCGTCGTCTTGCGAGTAGCACAAGAGTTGCAGTTCCCCCTTTGTTGAATCCGTCGTGAAATGGATGCTGTTGACATCGCCGTGAAAGCATGCGTTCCGGTTTTCATTGGAATTGACAGCGACAATTCCAACAAATAGTGCTTCGTTGCTGGCTGATCACCCTCACCATCTTCACGTTCGTGGCTCTTCCCATTCCAATCAAAACCAAAGTGTACTTTACTTTTTCTCGGCCCCCAGCCCTGACGCGAGCACCCTCGGCGATGCCGATGTAGTCGCAGACATCCTTTCGGCCTCGGGGTTGAGGACTTGGAGTGGGAGTGTGGGAGTGACGCAGGACGAGGCTCTTCGGATCTCGAAAATGAAACACTCAGTGGCCTGTCATGTCAGCTTTCCTCGAAGGGATAGATAGAGCAATCTCCTGGGACCTGCCAGTTCCTACAGACATGCATGCCGTCTGTCCCGGCCAGGTAAGGCATCCTCAAATCGTGCCGACAACTTGTTGAAAGGAGTCCTCTGGCGGCAGGACTTCTCGGCCAATTGAGGTGGCATTGCCGCGTGCTACACTGTGCACGAACATCGCAAACGTCTCGTTGAAGTTCTGCTTCAAGCTTGTCAGCTTCTGAGGTGACTCAAGAATGTCAGATCCAAGATGTCATTGCCAGGCGGCAAAGTCAACCACACCTTCTGACATGCTCCGGAGTGCAAATCTCGAATATAAGTGCGGCAGACTCGTCGCGACAGCAATTCGGCTTCTGGGTCTGTCGCGGGGCGACTAAGGCATTAGCCGGGAAAGAGGGGGTGACTTAAAGCAACCCGTACCTCGCCTACACCCTTTTTGCAACTGGGCTTGGGGATTGGCCAGATCCTCGCCTAAACGCCAACCTTAAAACCCTAAACTAAACCCTTCATCACAACCAGAGCCGAGGGACTCGTCGAGATGCGCAGGCGCCTCTGTTCGAAGAGCTGGCGTATGCCGCCCATCTTCCCAACGAAGGCCTTTGGCGGGCTACTTTGGAGCTTAGCTGGGCGCTCCCCTCGGCCGGGTGCAGAGGGCCCTCTCACCTGCAAAAGCTTCACATAGGGAGTGAGAGGGAGAGAGAGCATCAGAATCGGACGAGACTGATGCATGTAAGCGCAATAGTGCGCGAAGAAGCACAGACTCTTCCCGCTTCTTGCAGCGGTAGCCGAATCCCTGGTCTCGTCTGCCCAAGCGCCTGGAACTTTTGCAAAGAGACCTTGCCATCTTCCTGGCATTCGAGGCCGCGGTACCAGGGATCTGGCGTTGGGGACTGTTGCTAACCACATTCGTCCTTGGGGCCTCTAATTAGACACAGCGCGTGAGCACATATACAACTTCTTGCGATAGATAGAACGCGAGTAGACCATACTATACACCTCTTTACTCCACTCTACTGGACTCTACGCTGCTATGCTATCTATATACCCCAAAACCCCACTCTTATCATCCGGGCCCCTATATATCTGTTGACGAGGAGGCACCTGCAGAGCTGTGCACCCAAGCGCCGGGTGTCTGCAGCTGATACTTTTAATCCTCGCGCTGCGAGTTTTTGACCCCGGGCTCAACCCAGAGAGCCTAAAATCACGCGAACATTGAATTTGAATCCTCGGCTGCCCACGGCTGGAAAGGAAACGACACGGTCAACCATGGGTTCAAGGTACATCCAAGGTATGAGACAAAACTCGTCTTCACATCCCGATGACCCCCAGCCCCCTCACGGGATCGCTTGAGGCTGCCGGGCTTTCCGCATGGCCAGCGTTGTGGACTGATATGCCGACACGGGGTACCGGCCTACACGCCCGGAAAAAAGCATGCTCATTGCGCACGATGATGCAGCAGCTGTCATGTCGCTTTTGTAATGGACCTGCAAATTACTGTAAGAGTGCGACCCGAAGTGGTAGCTTGCTGCCAAAGGTTAGGAGACGATGAATCCGACTTTGTCTGCCTACCGCTATGGTGATGGGCAGAGGCCGGCCCCCCGCCGTGGCATTGCTCTAGGGGTCAGGGCCCCGAGAAAACCCTCCGGGTCGCCGGTGGGCAGACTGCAGGCGAGATTTCGACTGCAGGTCTGCCAGTGCGAGGCTATTCTACTCAAACCCCACTCCCGACATCACCACAATGTGGCGACAGGCAGGAAGCGGATTCCATGGCAGCGACCCGGAATGATGCACGAAGTATTGGGGAGGAACCTCACCCTGCGACGCAGCCGTCGAATAAATCCCCTTATGTCGAGGTTAGGACGGATTGTACTCGGATGTCTGGCCCCACATGTCAGGATGCTAAACCTGAACTGGCCTTCTTGAGCCACGATTGCTACTAGTCTTACGACGTTCGGAGTCGTCAGCCGATTTTCGTCGCTGGTTGGACCTGCTCTGTTCAGTCAGCGGCACGTCCACAGGGATTCCCCATAAGCGTTGCCTTGCGGAGCAACATGGCTGCATGCCAGGCGTGGGCTTGCATTAACAAGCCCAGGGCCACAGGCGGCATGGGATGCTCAAAAGCGAGATTTCGAGAATCGATCCCAGGAGCTCAGAGTCTCAAAATCCTCCTCCGTTTTCCGGTCTTGCCATCTCGCAGTTCGCGGCATCCCACTTTAAAGACAAGCTGCAGCCGTTGTGCTTCGGGCCAGCTTGGCAACAGGAGCTTTAAAAAAAAATCTTGGAACTCCGTGGTACGGCAGTCGGGTGGTCGGGGTGAGGACGAAGCCTCGGACGGCGGGTGGACCTTGAGCCTGAGCTAAGTCAGCCAAGTGTCCCCCTGCATCGGCCTGGGGCCCCGTCCCTTGCCTTCTGCCTCTAAGCAGGACGTGACATGCGCTGCAGTCTTCCCGCAGGTTGACAGCAGTGGCACGTGCTTCAGTAGGCCTGCTCCTTAGCTGGACAGAAGTCAACCATCAAAGGCATGCGGCGACCTTCGCGTGCTGCCAAGAAGCCATCCAGGCCGTGCGCTCCACTTCGTTCATGGCCATGGACCAGTTGGCGAACTCGCGCTGAGGGATGGCCCGTCGCCTCGGCTATGCCGAGAACTTCCTGTGAGGTGCATGACGGCTGGGGTTTCAAGCGGTCCGGCGGTCCGCCGAGGGCGCTGGGCTTCTGCGCCAAGCCCGTCTACTTGCGGGCGCGAGCGTGAATCCACCCAAAATGCTGGAATCCCAGTGAAGGAGGAAGAGGGGCCGAACGCTGTCATGGACCACGGTGTGCCGCGGGTCATTGCTGATGCGCTCCCACAGCCTGCAGCAACTTCTGCGAACTGGACAATGAAGGTGCAAGTAAAAAGACCCCCCAGCGAAGGACGCAAAAAGAGCCCGTGCGCACCCCGCAAAGCTCAAAGAATCTAAGAAGAGCTGCCCAAAAGTCGTAGCATCGTCTGCCCCAAATCCGACACGAGCTTAACGGGCTGCCTTTCGATGGATTCCGGCGATCCTTCCAGAACCTGGTAGACAACGGAGGTCCTGCAGTGCGGGAGATGCTCTGACGTTGTTGTTGCATTACGATTCTCACTCTCACTACTCTCCGCCTATCTAGTTGCCATCATTCAAGGTGGATCGGTGGCCCCGCCTGTCATTGTAAAGCATCCAGCCGGTGATGCCGTTCTGGGAGTTCTTGACCTGTTCGTCGCTAGATGGCTAGCAGCTGGAGGCTGTGGGGATACTTGCGGCAACAAGAATCGGCACTAAAGCTCATCGACATGTAAAACTTGCATCACTGACACCCTCAAGCCGCCTTCTCCATACATACATTTTAGCACTCGCTCTCGACGTCGCAGGCGAGGTTTAGGGGCAACTTGTGGCGACCAACAAGCTACCGAGCTCCATACAGACATACATCCATGCATGCATGCATGCATGCATGCATGCATGCAGACATACATGCATACACAGACATACATACGTGTAGATATAGGTACATACATGCATACATATACTTATGTGGTCATCTATCTTGCTTCGTGCTTTCTGAGGTCCCAGCCATTGCTCGTGGAACGACCTGATCCACGATGCCTTTGGCGCTGTCTTGGGCATCGTTGATGACCGACTTGTACATCAGCTGCCTGGAGGCTTCGAAGGTTCCACAGTATAAAAGGGCTGCGTGAGTCTGCCAGCGCTTCAAGACGGCAGCAGCTGGCTTTGAGGAGCTTAGCCCACTGCTCAGATGCCTAGCACCTTCATGCCTTCCAGCTACTAAACAGCAACACACAGATGGGGAGAAGCGGCGGGGAGAAAGAGACAGCGAGAGACAGAGAGAGCTTTGCTCGTTGGCTCTATGAAGGCCCCAAAACCTACCCTTCCGGCCAGCGCACATGAGCTGGCTCTTCGCACAGTCTTCGCAAGACGAGGATCCTGGCGGGCTTTTTGCTTCCGTTCAGGCTGTCGGAGCGTAGGGTCCAGAGCATCCGTGGTTTTCAAGCTAGGTATGTGGCTGCGTCTTTTTGAGTATTCTGATACCTGTGTATCTGCTTCTTCAACTACTTGTATGCTTGCATGAGACTGCATGTATGTACAAACCTGCTCCTGCCTGTGCATGCATGCATGCATGCACATTTGTGTGCGCATGCGTGGATTGCAGCGAAAGCTGACAGTCGTGAAGTTGAACTACTACAGGAGTCTGACCACTTAGTCATACTATCCTCTTACGCTCCATATATTCTTCTACTAAGTCTACCCCAAACCCCTACCCTAATCTAGAGGATTTAGGGCTCTGAGTCTGGGGGAGAGCTTTGAGTGGCCTTTATACTCAGAATGGGATCTTGGGGTATATGACAATTGTAATTAATGAGAACCCTGATAATAACAATCATCATCATCATAAGAAGTCCTGAGGAATACTATTGGCAATGAATTACTTAGGCTCCCATCTTGGGCCAAGCGCCTTGGCCGAAGCTCGAACAGCGCATGCCCCAGCCAACAGGGAAGTTCCGAGAGTCCACCTGGCAGAGACAGAATATTAGAGTAGTTCTCTAAATTAGAATCCCTTTTAGGGTTCCTTTTTATAAGGGTGCCGTACTATATCAAAAGGGACCCTAGTTTAGAGAACTGCCCATTAGGGTTGGGGGTGTCGACTCTCAGACTCGCACAAGGCAGGCAAGGCTCCAAATGGTCCCGTCACACAAGATGACTCAATGCAAGGTTTCGGGTGCTCAGGTTTGGGCTCTTTTGCCTCCCATCTGGCTAGGACGAAGCCCACGTGGCGGTAGTGTTTGGAAAGACTGTTGACCATAGGGTTTAGGGAAAGGTAGATTTTTGTTTTAGCACTCGCGCTCGGAGATTTTAGACTTGGACTAGACTTAGACTGTTCAGAGCTCCTGGTGGAACATATATCCTTCCCCTGTAGAGTCTAGTAGAGCTTCTTGGCCATGTGTGTTTTTGCATTTGCCTCCTGCCCAGCCTAGTAACGCGTTTTTGCAGCCTAGGCCGAAGGAGTAATGGGCTCAGGGCTTCGGGTGGCCCCGAGAGATTCGACCAGGGACATAATCCAAGAGGCTTTCTCCACCGTCACGGTGTCCTCGTCCACCACATGCCTTTGATCCTTTTAGGCAAGATTGCCGTGCATGGCACGATGCCATCTAAACGAAACTTCCGCTCCTGGCAGATAGACGTCCACAGCCGCTCGACCACCTCAGTTAGGGCATGATGCCTGGGGGAGCGCTGGGAAAAAGTGCGTCTCAGGCAAAGACCGAACTTTCATGGTGGGTATGACGACTTGACGGACTCATCAAAAGACACACCAAAGCACTGAAGCCCTGAATGCACGCCATGTCCGACACCGAAGTGGGACAAGCACTGCTCTACTCCAGCCACGCAACCTCTGGGCTTCCCTCCAACACCTAGGGCAGTGGCGTCTGTGTCTGTTTCTGGCACACGTTGACAGTTCGAACGTGGGCGACTGACGCGTTGAGAAGATGCGAGTCCTAGCACTTCATAATACTTCATAACACGACACAACTGCCTATACTCCGCTTCTGCTTTGAGGCACCAATGGCATGCACAACATGCTGGCGACGACTCCCTTCTCGAGGACAGCATTTTTTCTGAGAACTGCAGCTTCGAAGGCCGGTGGAAGTCTCCTGCGCCTCTTTAACAGAATCGGCCACAGGAGACACCCCAGACAAAAAACGGCGCGGAGGCAAAGTGTGAAATCCAAAAGCAACGGGGCCTGCCACACGTGCTTCAACTTCGCGTCATAACCTCACGGAGGCGGCTTGCAAGGAGCCCCACTGCGGACGTATCGGCGAAACCTACGGCTGCTGCAGTCACACAGATCATCCTAGGAGTCACGGAAATGCCGTGGCTTTTGCATCTTTTGGCCTGATCCCCTCTTCTGAACCAGCCGGTGGCTCTATGGTCACCCATTCTTTCGGGATCTCGATTCTTTGCCTCTAAGCCCCGCCCCTCTATCACTTCATAGGGAATTCTCCATTTAATGAAAGCCTTCCAACCCGAGATGATACTAGTAACACGCTTGAGTCTGCGCGCGATTCCGATCCACCATGGGCCCCCCGGCCCCCAATCAAGCCAAGCAGCACATGTGGCCGGAGACTTGGCAAGACAGGTTGCTCTTCACGGACCTGACAGGACGTGGTGGTGGTGATGAATTTATTGGACACATGCTTCCTCGGTCTCCAGGGAAGCTATCCGGAGCCTGTGGACCAGCGTTATAGAGGAGAGCACGGGAGAGGCGAGAGGGAGGAGAGGGGGCTGCCGGCACTTACATCCGTACCCCGCGAGAAGCCAGAAAGCATGTGATACAGAGCCCACTGGGGGCCCAGCTTGGCCACGATGTCCTCGATCTGCTGCGAGGCCTTGTTAGCATCTCCCCGCCTTGGGCGCTCCAGGGCTTAGCAAGGCTTGGGACTAAGTTCTCCAACCCGGAGACAGAGGAGAGTGAGTGAGTGAGTGCGTGAGTGAGTGAGTGAGTGAGTGAGCGAGTGAGCGCGTGAGTGAGTGCGTGAGTGACTGAGTGAGCGAGTGAGCGCGTGAGTGAGTGCGTGAGTGAGTGCGTGAGCGAGTGAGAGAGTGAGCGTGTGAGAGAGAGAATGAAGATGCCGGGAATGGCCCGAACCACATAGATCATCCACTTTCTTCCGGGCTGCATCGTCGATGTGTAGGAGATGCGCGTCAGAGCTGGCACCTCGCAACGAGATCCTGAGGCTGCGGACACGTGGACATGCGACGAAAGATGCCAACACAACAAACATATTAGGCTGAATGGTCTATTCCATTCGTGACAATCGGGAAAAACTGGCATCACCCTGCTTCCAAAGCCTGGTGGGCCTTGCCAATTCATCACAGCTTCCGCACGTTCGGAACATCTGCTGCCAGGTCAAGCGGCTACTGCCTTCTTCACCGACGACCAACATCAGAGCTGAGTTAGCCGATTACCGGATTCGGAACAGCTGGATCCAGCGTGCAGAACAGGAAGCCTCTACGGGTTTCCTCACGTTCAACAGTCATGATGGGAAGGAGGCACGATGACATGAGCTGTCCTTTCGAGTGCCACTGCTGGCCGCACAGCGCAGCACAGCTTCCTAGGCATGCGATGGGCTGCAAGCAGCAGGAGCAACGCTCCACGTTCAAAATCATGTCAAAACTGGGAATCATCCGATGATGTACCTGTTACCTGTATACCGTATACCAGGAAAAAAACTATGCCAGTTCCGTGCCTGCCAGCACGCCGCTAGCGAGTCGTGGGCGCAGACGGCTGGCGAAGAAGGCCATGGCTGCGTCTTGAGCAACAGGCCAAATCAACCCTTTGATGCGGAGACCCCAACTTAGTACACATCCGGATTCTTCCTCCAGAATCCTGTAAGCTCAGTCGTTCTTGATGTCCAACGATTATGGATAGAACCTTATGCCTCGCCCAGGGTAGTCTGTTGGGCCATGCTCCCCCCTGCTGAGCCGTCAGCACGGGAAGCAAATCCCGTCAACCAACCCATCTCAGCTTACGGCCTCTATCCACATACCTGCACAGACCGGATCCCAAAGCCGCCGTTTAGCAACCACACTCCAGAGTTGGAGATCTGTACCGACATTTCTGTCGAAGCCACCAGCCTCGTCTTTGTTCATGAACAGGTTCCACCCCTCGGATCCCCACCTTGTTCACACAGGGGTTACGTCTGAGAACTTTGCCTTGCAACGGCAATGCTGTATTCGGGAGTATCCAGCAAGGGCAGTGTAGGCACGGCATGCCAAAGTATTGAAACCCTGCGGGCACAAGGGCCGAAAATCGATCACTGCGTCATGCGCAGCCAAGGGTTACAGTTTTGCACGGTGGCGGACGGAGATGGCAATGCACAGATGTGCCTTCTTCCACAAACCGAGCTGAGGCCGCATCCCGAGGTAGGCACACATATGCCGGCACTCCATGGCATCTAGGAAACCTGTGGAAGTCACAGCGACCCAACGAGCAGACGCAGATCATCTAATGTCATGAAGATGCTCCAAAGCACTGTATAAGATCCTGACCAGAGCCGTCCTTGTCAAAGCGGCGAAATGCCTGCTCATGTGAGTAGCAGTAGCAGTAGCAGCAGCAGCAGCAGCAGCAGTAGTAGTACTAGTAGCAGCAGGAGGAGGAGGAGGAGTAGTAGTAGTAGTAGTAGTAGAGCAGTCGTCGGCATCTTCGCACAAGCATTAGTTAGGATGATGGTGCTACTAGTCGTATAATAGTTGTAGTAGTCGTCGTCGTCGTCATCGTTGCCGTCGTCCTTCGCAGTAGCAGCAGTAGGGGTAGCAGTGGCAGTAGCAGCAGCAGTCGCAGTCGCAGTAGCAGCAGCAGCAGCAGCAGCAACAGCAGCAGCAGTAGTCGCAGTGGCAGTGGCAGTAGCAGCAGCAGTGCTAGTACTAGCACTGGTACTACAGCAGCAGCAGCAGCAGCAGTAGTAGTCATTCTTTTGTAGTCGTCGTCGTCGTGGTAGTTGTTTCAGGAGAAGGAGGGGGGAAGAGGAGGAGCAGGAGTAGCACGGTGGTTCTGGTCGTGGATTCGTCTCAGGAGATCCAGAGCATCCGCTGGAACGGAATCGTCCGTATCTGCATCTGTGCGCAGCACTGCTCGCGGGAAGCTGCTGTGAGAGTAGAAGGGACTTTGAGAGGTTCAGGCTTGGGATTCAGAATGCTAAGAACGCCATAAAGTGCGTTGTGTAGAGGAGGTACTTCCGTTGCTTGTCTGAGCTACCAGGGATCCCGACAAAGATGGTAGCATTTCGAGTTCCGGTTTCCTGGGCCATAATCGCAGAATGCCTGCCTTTGGCTGGCCGTGATTCTGGCTGTGATCTCAACAGAGTCAGAGAGATGTGACCTCCCATATTGCACAGAACACGAGCGCATATGTAAAGATGGCCTATAGTTCCAAAACCCAACACAATTTGCCAACCTTAATGAAAGGGCATGGCCTTCCGGGAACATGTTGACAGGATGGGTGTAGGGTGTCGGAACCTGCGAATGCAGAGCATGGGAATGTTGCCTTGCAGAGCTGCTTCTGGCCTTTACAATGCTTGTTTTAGAAGGGCTGTGGATTCACCGCTCGCTTACCGACCTGAACCTAAACCCCAGATGAACCCTTAACTACTCAGGGGATGCCCAGGATGCTCATCACTCATAAGGCTTGCCTCTAGAAGTACGGCTATCCGACCTGCCTGGAAACACACGCTCAGGGTCGATTGCCAGCAAGATGAAACCTATAGTGAAGCAAGAGGAGCTTTGGAACCTGCCCTCGTATTTCTTGCACTTTGTCACAGACCTCTTGCAGATGTCGAACGACACGGTCTTTTAACGGTCTTCGGCTGCAGCAAGTACGACTAAGAACGGCTTAGGGGTTATGGCATGACCGATGAGCTAGATACACATCGCCGAAACCCTAAACCCTAAACCCCCAAAAGCAGGTAAAATAATGGCTTAATTAACACCCACAAAACTATAAAAAGGCCATTGTTCTACATACTTTAGGGGCCCAGGTAAACCCTAAGCCCAACATCACAGCCCAGATTCGACGAAGCGCACCAGGCACGTCCCAACGATGGATCGTGCAGTGTCACACGCGGGGCACCTGCAGAGATCGAAGATCCTGCTCTTCCCACTCATAGACTCATAGCTGGCGAAAAAGCTATCCTTAATCATCTCTTGCACGGTGAGACCATGCCTGCCTCAAATCCCTTGTACCCCCTTTTGCCCACAATCCCAAAGCCCTCTCTGCCTCCCAGCGAATCAGCTAAAGTTCTGATTATCGAAGACTGAACTGAAGACCTGTCAGCGCCACACAGCTTGATGCTTCACGGGTTGCGCCCAGGACGGTACAGGTAAAGCTAAGACCCTCAAGCCCTACAAGCCTTATTCTTTTAATCACAAAAAGACCTGCACAAACCTTAAACCCCATATACCCTGTAAAGCGTTAAAACTCCTACGCACAACCTTATGAACCCTATAAAACCTATAAGCCCGACACGCTTTAAACCCTATAACATCCCATAAGCCCTCAACCCTTCGCTGCCAAAGGGCTCAAATTGAAGCAAGCCTGATTCCGAAGACCTTCCGAAAGGACCCTTATTTGAGGGTTTAGGGTTTAGGGTTTAGGGTTTAGGTTGAGGCATAGACCTTAAGTTATACTACGAATTCTAAGGCCCCCTTTAATGACACTACGATCCCTAAGAGGTTTTGGAAGGTCTGGATCCCGAAGCACAGCCATGGCTGCAGTGCCATCTTGCCAGTGCGAGCCTCCTCCAAACGAGGACCCCCTTAGGATTTATATAGGGTTTAGTTTTGGGCCCTAGGCTTCCTTAAGGATCCTTAGGATTTATATAGGGTTTAGTTTAGGGCCTTCTAGGCTTCCTTAAATGTTGCTTAAAGGGGTCGAGGGCTCTAAAAGATCCCGGGTCTAGGGTTTACAGCTTAGGGTACCCCCCCTCCTGAAAACAAAGCACTGGGAACCTCAACAGCTTCAGGGGCTTTTTCTGTGAGAGCGGTATAATTGTAGCGTTACAACTTCCGAAATATTGATGTATCTCTTACAAACCCTACAAAACCGCACAAATCCGTCAAAAACTTTTGCAACCCGTATGAGACCTTATGGAGTATCGGTTTTCTTATGGGGTCCTGATGAAGTGGAGGGCCTGGAAAGCACCCATTGTGGGTCTGTGACGTCGTAGTAGCAGTAGTCGTAGTAGAAGCAGTAGTGGTAGTCGCAGTAGTAGTAGCAGTAGTAGTAGTCGTCGTCGTAGTAGTAGTAGTAACTTAGTAGGAGTATGAGCCGCAGTAGAGGCAGTACTTGTAGCGGGGGAGGGGGGGGCAGGTTAAACTGCCCTAAACCCCTAAAGCCCCAATCCCCTAAATCTCTAGACCAAAAGCCCTAAACCCCACACCCCCAAACCCTAAGCCCTAAAGCCCCAAACCCCTAAATCCCTAAACCCTAAGCCCTAAAGCCCCAAACCCCTAAATCCGTAAAGCCCTAAAACTTAAAAAACTTAAAGGAGCCTGCGGTGCTCCTGACAGCGGCCAGCTCCGGAGCGACCAGGGCGGCCTGGCACCAGGCCCAGTAGGATCAGAGCTGATAAGGGCTTCAGGGTTCCTTCCTGGGTTTAGGTTTTAGGGTTTAGGGTTTTTTGGTTTAGGGTTTAGGTTTTAGGGTTCCTAGGATTTATAGGGTTAAGGTTTAGGTTTGAGGGTTCCTAGGATTTTATAGGGCTGAAAGGGCTAATTGGGTTTATCGGGCTTTTGGGGTTTAGGGTCGGCTGCTGAAGCTGTGAAGTTTGAGGATATAAGGTTTGAAGGGGTTAAGGTTTAAGCCTACAGGGTCATAGGGTTTAGAATGGTAGGTCTAAGGGTTTAGAATGGTAGGGTTTTTTGGTTCCGAGTGTTGTAGGGTTCCGGGGATTTGTGAGGCTTTATAAAATTTTAAAAGGGCACTCTGTCTCTCTGGCTCTCTCTCCGCCTCGCTCTCTCTCTCTCTCTCTCTCTTTCTCTGTCTTTCTCTCTCCCTCTCTCTCTCGCGAGAGAGAGAGGAGCCAGAGCTTAATCGGCTGTATTGCCGACCTCAACACGAACGGTCGTCGTGTCTAGGTTTTCGTCGTTCGTCGGGCTTGGGGGTTACGGTTTAGAGCCCAGAACTCAGAACTGTATAAGTTCCTCGCTTCGATTGAATGACTGAGTGCTTGAGTGATTGATTGCTCGGCTTGGTTGGCTTGCTTGCCTTGCTTGGCTTGCTTGCTTGATTGATTGATTGACGGATTGGTTGACTGAATGACCGGTTGGTTGATTGATTGATTTGCTGTATGACTGTTTGTCTGACTGTTTGCCTGTCTGACTGTTTGTCTGTCTGACTGACTGACTGACTGACTGACTGACTGACTGGTTGATTCATTGATTGATTGATCGATTGATTGATTGATTGATCGATTGATCCATCGGTTCATTGCTTCATTGGTTCATTGATGAGTTGATTGAGTTGTCGATTTTTTGGTTGCTTGACTGAGAGACCGAGAGACTGACTGACTGACTGTCTGACGGACTGACGGACGGACTGACCGAGCGCTGACTTCTTGGTTGATTGCTTGACTGACTGATTGATTGATTGATTTGTTGGTTGGTTGGTTTGGTTGGTTTGGTTGGTTGGGTTGGTTGGTTGGTTGGTTGGTTGGTTGGTGCAGCAATAGCAATGCAACAGAAACAACAAGACCCCAAAAGTTGAATCTACAGGTAGAAGCAAGCAAACAAACAAGACAGACGAAGCACTTAACCAACCACCAACTAACCAACCCACCCACCCGACCGACCGACCAACCAACCAACCAAGCTTGTTTTCGCTGTTACCGTTACAGTTAGTGTTGCTGATGCGGCTACCGTAGCCTTCCTCCTAGCTTTGGCTTGACGGGGAGCCTGAGCTTGAGGAATTTAGTGTTTGGGGTTTTTAGGGCTTTTTTAGGGTTTTAGGGCTTAGGGTTTAGGGTTTATGGTTTCGGTTTTAGGGCTTTGGGTTCAGGGTTTAGGATTTAGGGCTTAGGGTTTAGGGTTTAGGGCTTAGGGTTTAGGGTATAGGGTACTCAGCCAAGTACAGCTTCCAGGGCACCTCGAACCAAACCAAAGATCCTTCGCATCTCAGGAAGGTGCAGCCTCACCTCCTTGGTTTAGGGTTTATAGGGTTTAGGGTTTAGAGTTTAGCAGCGTGAAAACCCTAAACCTTGAGCTTGCTAACTAGCCCCCCCCCCCCCCGTGGCCAGCCTAA
>CAJNJA010033920.1:0-29677 GCA_905231915.1 Symbiodinium necroappetens
TACCTCGTGCCTCGGCACGAGTGCGAGGTCGCTCTGGGACAGCAATGTCCCGCATCCCAAGTTTGCGCTCCCTCTGAAGGCGTTCGAGAAGTCAAGCTGCCAGATGCTGGTGTCCAGTATGCCCTCTCATGTGTCAGCCTTAACATGCTTACTTTGAGAGACAAGCCGCGCAAAGGCGCCACAGACCTCTGTGGTTGCGCATTTCTGGGCGCAAAGATCTGTTGAAAAGGCCTCCGTTAGCACAGTTGCGCCGCTTTTTGTCGGACTGCAGGAAACGCGCCTTCCACAGTCCGATGTTCAGCCAGATGCTGACTATTGGATCTGCAACGCCGCTGCTACTGCGAAGGGTACAGGTGGATGCCCCCTCTGGATCGCAAAATCCCTGCCGCTGTACATAATTGTGGTGATCAGCATACTTATGTCCAGCAGTCTGACATCACCGTCGCCGAGACCTCCCCGCACAACACATGCGACACCTCGTCGCACACTTGCAAACCCCGAGGTTTCGTTTGCTGATCTGCGTCATTCATGCGCCCTCCACGTTCAATATTCCTCTCGATGAAGTTAGGCATTTCTGGGATCTTCGTGCACAGGAAATCTTGCGACGCCCTGATGGCGCTGACTTCATCACACTCTGTGACGCCAACTCTCGGCTTGGTGGCGTCACGTCCGAATTTGTTGGAGATCATGGTGCTGAGCCCGAGGGCGATGCCGGGGAAGCCTTCCACGAGTTCATTTCCAAGATCGACGCCATTGCTCCATCGACTTGGTCTCAATGGCACACAAGGCCGCACTTTACCTGGTGCTCCCCCACTGGAACCAGATCTCGTATCGATTTTGTCACTCTTCATTACCCTTCGCAACTTCAGCGACAAGCCCATCAAGATAGGCAGATCGATCAAGGGCGAAGGGCAACAGTAATCGCCTCGGACCAGTCGAGTTCCTTATAATCCATCGATCGGCGACTTGCAATTGTGCCTTGCTGAACGAATGACCTGCAGCGTGCGTAATGAAGGCAGCATAGACTATATCGTCATCAGCCATCGTCGACGTCTTTCGGCGCACTCTGCCTTGAGATGAGGACGCAGCGCCTGACGCTCCTTCACAATGCACAAAAAGTAGGAGTGAGGTATATAAGGCTGTCTTGGCGTGTCAACATCAGCGGCGGTAAGCTGCAGTCCAACTTCCTGCCATGCATGAACAAGCAAACTGTAGTGGACGTCAACATGGGCTTCCCAGCTGGTCACAGGCACGGCCTCGGTAAGCAAAGCACTGGCCGAGGCATGGGGCGCGGTGCTGAGGTTAGGACGGACAACGCGTTTGCGCGCAGTCTGATAGGACATGGCGGGGGCTCGTCTAGCGAAACAGCACGAAAGGAACACTGGAATGTGGTCGTCACGCAATTGCATCAGCTCGACCTGAGGCAGGGTGTGAGAGAGAAGGCTGGCTGCAGGGTTCTGAGAAAGGCTTTTCCTGCGACGACAGGGCGTCATCACCTTGCCCACTCTGCGCCTGCCCGATGGTACGCTTGCGCAAACGACCACTGAACGCGCCTCGGCATGGCGCGACCATTGTGCCACACAAGAAGCAGGTGTTTCTGTTGATGCAGAAGCTGCAGAAGGCTGTTCTCAGGCCTTTTCCCAACACACCCTGTGCGACAGGACTCTCGATGTGAGCTGCTTCCTACACTTCCTGCGGTCGAGCGACTGCCAAAGCCACAAGTGCTGCAGGCCCCGACGGAATCACCGCCGAACTTCTTCGTCTTGACGCCCATATTGTGGCACGCCAATTGCTTCCCATCTTTCTGAAGTCGTGTCTCCGCGCACAGGAACCGATTACCTTTCGCGGAGGCGATTTGATGTGTCTGGCAAATAAGGCTGGTCCTGTGACGCATACCGCTACTCTACCATAGTGCTTGCGGGATTCGTTGAAGCCACTTTTGTTGGCGAGCCAGCCAGCTTTCCAAGCTGGAGTTGCGGCTGGGCAGGGCGTTGAATGCATAGCACTCGCCGTACGGTCCTTCTTCGCTCTGTGTGAAAGCCTTCGGCTCCCTGCTTCACTTGCAACTTCCTCCTCAAGCGCTTAAAGATAAGCTGCTCAGTGCCGCCCAGTTGCCAGCTCTCGGTGCCACTTCACACGCTGTTGCTGTTGTTCAAGATCTCTTCCGTGGCACCTGGTTTAGGCTCGGAGCTCACCATTACTAAATGTGGTCTAGGCCTGGAGACCCCACTGCTGATCTCCTGTTCGGCTTCACGCTATCGGCTCTTACACGGTCCGTCATACGATGCCTGGATTCTCGTGGGCTTCTTCCAGACATCCCATCCTGCATCCTTTGCTGAAGGGGACGTCCCTCTTGGTTTCCCCTCCTGGGCCGACGACTTTGTCTGCCTTACCATTACCACCATCGTCGACTTTGCTACCTCAGTTGGCATGACGGTGAAGTTCGGCCGGGACAAAACGGCTGTCCATTTTCCACCCGGGGTCATTCGCAGCGAGGGTGCCGGGCTTCAAGTTGATCCTGATGGACAGCTCCTGCTTACCCTGTGCAATGGTGTCACGCAAGCCCAGTTTGCTGTTCCCGTGGTTGAGTCTTACCGACACCTTGGTGGGATTGTGACATCTACCGGGACACCGATCCCTGATCTTCACTTTCGTTTTGCGCAAGCATCCGGTATAGCGTTCGCTGCGGCGAAAGCTGTTCGGGGCTCGCGAAATTCCAATTCGCACCCGCTCCTGTCTCTTGCGAGCATTGGTGGTTTCCAAGTTCTCCCACTCTGCCGCTGCTCTCATCATGACCGCAGCCTTTCACACCAGGGCGTGGGAGCAACACTACCTTGCACTGCGGCGTGCTCTTTTTCACAGACGATCCTCCGGGAGCCAGGTGCATGGCTTTATAGGGTCCTTCATGAGGCGGCACGCGCACTTTCTCCTCCTCTCACCCTCGTGCGTGCTGCTACGGCCAGCTTTTTCAAGCGAGTCTGCGAGCATGGGCGGGATCTGGATTTTGCATCCCTCCACCTCGTGGTTCAAACAAGTGCGCGAGGACAGTGAGCATGTCGCACTATATGTGCCCACCGTCAAGAACTTGCTTGAGGCTTTTGAGGCTGACGATGGTTGGTGGATCCGTCACGTTCGCGCCGCTGAGCGCGGCTTCTTTGCGGATTTGGAGACAATGAATGAACGGCGGCTGGGTGCTCAGTCTGTCCGACCGAGTACCACTTTCGCAGATGCCACCCTCTTTCCTTGCTACCTGTGTGCCGCCTCCTTTCCGCTACGCAAACACCTACATGCGCACCTCGCACGGTCGCATGCTGTTTATGCCCCTGCCAGCATTTTGCTCTTGAGGACACTTGTTCTGCCTGTCTAAAGGTTTATCCTGGCGTCAAGCAGTTGCAGCATCACCTGAAGACTGCTACTTCATGCTTTCTCCGCTGTCTGTACTTGCACCCGCCGCTCACTTTGGCACAGATCCGAGAGCTTGAAGCTCCTAGTCGGGGTCACCACAAACGATTTGAGCGCGGAGAATGGCGTCAGTTTACCGGAAAAGAGATAGCAGTATAGGCATCTGCTTTTCACACTACGCGCTCACATCAAGACTGAGTTTATCAGCCCGCCCAAAATTTTGCAGCCATGACTTTAGCTTCGAGAAGCTTTCGAGAGTTGCCGAGGTCTTTTTACGGTTAAGACTCTGCCTACCTTGAGCTAAGACTTCACTTTCTTCCTGGATTCGGAACTCATTCGTACGCAGAAGCTGCGTCATGGGATCTACGTAATCTACGTGTGCCCCGGCAGTTTTGGTGAGGGCATCTGCTGGATTCACATTATGCGGGATCCAGCGGGCTTTGCCTTCCAACTTGGCATCGAGAACGCAAAGAGCTTTTCCGGTCTCGGTAGTTCTCGCGTTCACAGTGTCTGGCCCTCTCAGGCCACGAAGTACTTCTTCGTCCACACCGACGGCGTCCTTCGGGTCGTAGTTCGCCATCGTGATGCCGCGCCACATAGCCACTTGCTTCTCCAGCGCCGCCATCGCTGTGCTGAGTGCGATAGATTCGCAAAGCATCGTAGAATTGGCCTTCCTTCGTAATCTTCTGGATCGCCAAGAACTCAAACTCACAGGAGCACTCTCTACGAGGTTGAGCTGGGGCGAGGGGCGTGCTTACTGCCTGTGGCCACCCGTGCTGCGGTTTGGTTCTTCCTTTCGGGTCCGCCGCCGAGTCACTGATCACGATGTGATGCACATCCTTCTCGGAGATGCTGTGAACTCTCAGCACGACGTTGAAAGCTTTCAAGTGCTCCACCACACGCTTCGCCTCCAGCGCGTCACCCATGGTCGGCCTGGGAAACCGAGCGGCTAGCATGGACACCGCTGCAGATCCATCCGGTCTGCATTCGCGAGCAGCCCAATTATTGGCTGCCACAACTCCTCTGAGCTGTGCTTCCTCGTCCGGCAGCAAGGGTATCTTTTGAGCGTCCTTCTTCAGGAACTTCCGGTCAATCTTGACATACTTCAAGCGGTTCGTGATGTAGTCGGCCATGGTGTAGCAGAAGCTCCCGTCTGGCTTCTGACCAGCGTATCCGGTACCCTCGGGACGGTCGGCGAGGTTGATGATGTTCCAAAACGGAGCCTCCAACTTTCGCATGTTTTCATGGTGTCTTGGTCCTCCGCCTTCCAAGATGTCGTCAACCTCCACTACCACAATTTTCGTCTCCAGCTTCCCGGCTGCCATCCAAGGTCAAGACGCACTTGTCGTAGACGTTGACGCGGTACTTCAGCTCCTTGTGATCATGTACTCCAAGAGCGTTCGCCGCCATCAAGACGGCCCTCATACCAAACCGCACACCTCAGTGAGGAACAAGATCAGCTGCTCCGGATCGTATCCGGGAAACGCCTCATCAGCTGGCATCTTGCATGCCAACTTGGTTTTTCTGGTAGTCGGCTTAGCCTGCAGGAATGCAGTTTTCGCGTCTTTCACCTTGGCGAACCACCTTCTGCTTGCACACACTGTGTCACACACTTGCATGAACAAACACATGCTCGACGTCCAAGGCGTCGGTGCTGCTCGCTCTATCTCGAGCGCGTCGGGGTCGCGCCATCCAACCACACACCATCTGGACTTGGGAGCGACCTTCTCATCTTCCACGGTGCCGCCCTGAAAATTCTCCGGGAGCACGCTGAACTCTTCGGTCGCTTCCAGCGGTCCACATATCGCAAAGGCAACACCTGGTCGGGGTTGTCTCTTGCCTTGCGAAATATTTCCTTCTCCTTCTCCGGGAGCTTGGAAAACTCCACTTGGCCCGGGCTCTCCTTCTTCTTGGTCAAGTAGAACCGCTTGTCTGCGTGGCTGAAAAACACCCAGGAGAGTGCCGCAGTGAACTTGCTGGTCTTTTTGCCACTTCCAGATATCTCCCAACGTCCACGTACGTTATCGAACCACCATCGGGCCCCGTCTTGAACATCAAAGATCTTGTCATTGACCTCCAAAAACGTTGACGTAGGCCATGGCATTGGTCCCTGAGTGAAAGGGTAAGGCATTGCCCGAGTTGGCTCTTCTCGATCATCTCTCAGCGGTCCGAAAGCCATGGATCCAGAGGAGCCCTCGTCAACTCTGATGGTTCTCGTCCCAGGAATAGCTTCCGGCTCCAACACACTGGATCTTCGAGAGCCTACCACCTCTTCTTCCTGAGCCATCGATGGTTCTCGGGCGCTCGGTTCACTCTCAAGAACATCCTGGGCGACTTCCTATGAGCTTCATGATGTTCTGCTTCTTCAGGAATGGGGCTAGATCTTGATCAGGATCGATGCGAGGGCCGCCGGTACGAGCTTCTTCTGCCTCAATCGCATCCTCCAAGTCGGTCATGGACGGGGAGTACACGTCAGCATTCTCATCTGGCAAGCCCTCGTTCTCGATGTCCTTGTAACTTTTCGTGCGCCCGTTCTCGAGGTCCTCCAGAAGCTCCGTTGCAAGCGTCTTCACAATCTCTGCTCCGAGACTCTCCTCTGACGTTGCCCTGCGAACTTGTTCCCGGGCAGCTTTCACCAAGTAGCCTCGTATGCTCACCCAAAGTGAGCGCCCGTTGCTCGCTTCCGCCACCACAAAGCCGGGCCCTGCCCACCCGGTATATTCTTGAGTGGCACGCCAAGCGAACACGACGTCTCCCGGGGCAAGAGGCTTGAGGTCGGTTGTTCTTACGTTGGCCCTGGCTGCCTTGGAAACACTTTGTCGATCTTGATCTTCCAACCATGCCTTCGAGGCTCTCATTCTCATCTCCGCGGACTCCTTCATGTAGTCAGTCTCGGGGGCCACCAAGAAGTTGCGGTCCAAGGAGTCGTCGCTCAACATAGAAGACGGCAACCTTAGGAAGTCCCGAAGACCCGTTGATGAGGACTGAACCCGCTCCGGTTGTACATCATGTTCCTTGCCCCTGCGGTAGCCGCCACTGCAAGATCGAGCCCCTCCTCCGTATGGCCACCGTCTCGTCGAGGACCACAGCGAATTTGGATTTCCAGATTCCTCCAAACCTTTCAGTTCTTCCATTCTGCCATGGCGCTCTCACGTCCGCAAAGTGAATCATTATGATCTGCCATGGTTTGGGTGAACACACGGCTGGTGAATTCCGTGCCTTGCATGGTCAGCCACGAGGAGGCGAGGAGGTCCATAGTCCGCCACCGAGGACGTCATTACCACCTTGATGACTTCTTCACTGCTGTTGTCCTTGATCCTTTGAACCCATTGGTACGACGTGCCCCAGCACACCAGGTTCACTAGGACCTTCTTGTGGGAGAACATGAGGTCGATCCCGGCCACTTCGTTGAAGGGCGTCGCCTTGATCAGGTGGGGGGGGGGGGGGGGNNAGGGGGGGGGGGGGGGGGGCGATGCGAGGCAGGCTTACTCCTCGCTTCACATATGGGACATTTGAAGCACCTGCTTGACACCTGCATGCTTGAGCGCCCTCACGAAGGTGTTCAGGTCGGGGTGTCCCAAGTTCCGGTGAACCCTGTATAGTTCTCGACGTAGGTGTGGCCACGTAAATCTCATCTTCATCATGATCGTCTGTTGCCAGCTCAGGTTGCTCACGTAGTTCACGTGCCACAGCCTCGTCATCAGAGTCCACTTCCATCGCATCTCGGGCCGGTGGCGAAAAGTTTGCTGGTCGTCGTTGTCGGTCAACCGCCTCATGCCCCAAAATTCTGTGCGATGGAAACACGCAAGTGGTGCAAGTCGTGAGCTGCAGCCTTGGCAATCCATGCCGCGCAGGTATAGAATTTCTGCGGCAGGGTAACATCTGAGGCCACTTCAAACGTAGTAGTTCCCGACCAGGGAGCGGAATCCGCGGAGTGGAATCCGCGGCCGGGACCGAACTTGGCCAACGGTCTCAGCAAAAGAGTTGGCTTCCTGGCCAGGGCACCTTGAGGGTGCCTCAAACCAAAGGCACACATGTCGACCTCCACCACAGACAGCGCGGGTCCTCTGCCAGCTTCTTCAAAGCTGACTGCTTCCAGCTCGTCACTTGAGTGGGATGTTCAAAAAGAAATCCGCGCCCTGCATCCATTTGGACATTGGCTAGCTGTACTGCGAAATTGAGACGTTGTTTTCCAACCTCCTGCTCTTGCTCCACCTTCGTCTTGTCACGCTTGAAGTTGGTAAGGAATCTCAGAGTGGAGAACGTAGTGCAGAGAGTTTCGAACACCGGCTAGTCCTTGCTCTGGCCTCCTTGTCCAGGGGAAAGGTCTTACCCTCGGTGTCCGAGAGCCGATCCCAATTTATATCTCTGTGACACCACACTTGACATCGAACATCTCCGGGATCGACGTTGAGGTGCTCCACTTGGTTGCCATTCTGTCCATGCTTGTTGCCGACGATTCCAACGGTTGACGTCGACTGCGCCATGGACAAAATGACCAACACAGTTTGGAGCATCCACCCTCGAACTTGCAGCCGAGGTCTCTGAGGTTCTTGCATTTCGAGGAGGAGAGGCTTGTGCCATGCACCATCCAGCGCCCTTGGATCAAAGCTCTCCATTTGTCTCTGTCGCCTGAATTTCCACCATCCCTGCATCGTCGAGGGTGTTCTCGCCCGAGTTCAGCTCGTACACCTCGGGGAGGTCGTCCTTGGATGAAGTTTTGGACCTCTGGACCGGTCATAGTCCCGAGCTTGTCCGTCTCACCCTCGAAGTTGCGGTCGTTCCCGTCAAAGCCCAGGGATCATCTCCTTGGTATTGTCCTTACACGATGCCGCCACATTCTTGAGAATCGTAGAGGTTGTCCGCGGCAAAGTCTGTGTTGAGGATGGCTTGGGGGCGCGTTCCATCCGAGCTCTCCCCCGTTGATCCAGGACCACAGCTCTCGCTCCTTGCTCCGGCCTTGCTTTCGGAGGTGGCAAGAACGCTGGGTACTCCTCTCCTCGCATCCGACGAATCTTCGAGGAGGATGTCCGGGTCCTTCTCGAAGAAGCGTTCCCAACGGGACCCGCAATCGGTGCACTTCCACCACATCATCTTCACTGCTTCCCCAGCCCTTGAGCAATCGGCTCGTCCTTGCCCTTCCTCGGGCGAGCTTTGGCCTTTCCCATCGGCTCGATCTCCTTCTCGTCGAAGCGGGGGTCGTCCTTCGGGGCAAGGTAGTCCACCACGGTCTGCTGCCTCGCTGCTGCCAACATCATCATCAGCGACATTGTCAAGCGTTTCCATATGGCTTCTGCCCGGTGCCTTCCCAGGTGTTTCCGTTCCGGCTCCTCGTCGTCCTGCATCTGGACCATCTTCTCCACGCGGTTCAGCAAGCTCATGGCCAGTTGCAAGGACCTTAGATCTCCTGGGAAGGGCCCGTCGGGATGTGGTCACCCACTCGTACATGTGCTTGAGCATTCTCGCTGCATCGAAACGCACGGGTTGGCACGATTCACACAAGTCAAAGACTTTCTCATAGTCGTGCTCACACTGCCGCTGTGCTTGCTCATCGTCAGGGTCTTCATCATCACAGCACAGCAACAAAGTCTGGGGTGACTGCAGGGTCCTCACTCGAAAACCATAGCCTCGTAGATCCTGAACTGGGTTTCTCGAGGCTTGATCAATGGTCCTTGCTGTGTAAGCAGTCACTGAGATCCTAGTTCCCGTCCAACGACATGTAGCATGAAGAAGTTTGGGATCAAACACGAGAGGTGCACGATGAGTTGAAAACAGCTTCCCCAACACCCTCTTGCCCTGTTTTGTCCTGCGCCACTGGGGTCGTTGAGTCCTGGGCATCTCCCTGGTCGCCCAAGGGCAACTGTATCCACAGTTCACCTCCTTGAAACATGCCCAGCGACACTGTGCCGTTGAACGTGTGAACACGGTTGTGGTGGTCACCGTGAGGAAAGGCCTTCATGTTCACATTGATCACGAATGAAGTCCAGCCTTCCAACGAGTCGCCGAAGATGCGGGCGATCCATTTGTTCACACAGCGGGGTAGTTCTGGGTGTTCGAAACTCCAAACTGATTGCCGTAAGCGTACAGCCCAAACATCATCGTCCCCTTTGCTGCGCCTCTCCCATCAGCTTGTCCTTGACTTTCTTCGAACGACGGAAGTCCAAGAGTCCAAGAGCTCAACGATGTCCTGCATAGCCTCATAGCTGAAGTCCTTGTCCTTCAGCAACTTTCTCGCTTTCTGCTCCACATCCACTTCAGGCAATCCTGGCATCGAAGTAGCCATGATGCTGGTAGTAGACGTCGCCGTAGTCGAAGAGGTCGATGATCTCTGCGCGAAGCTGCTGCTGTCGTCGAAGTTGAAGAGGGCGAAGAGCTTGTGGTAGGCGCCGACGTGGACATAAGCATCGCCACCATCGGCCCCAAAATTGTTGTTGCCTGAAGACGCAGAAGGCGGGGAGGTCGAGGATGCCGAAGACGTAGCGACAAGGATCGCGACCAGACGGAGGAAGGCGTTGCTCGGGCAAGCGCCAGGTGCCGCTGACGTCCACAATCTGCACTGAGCGATGCACGCTGGGCAGCCGGACATAGGTGCCTGACGGCCATCAGGAGTGCGAAGCTCATTGGCATCCAAGTCCACATTGGCCCTGATTGCTTCAAGAAAGCTTAGGCAACAAGGGCGGTGTTTCAAAGTTGTCGTTGTCCTTCAAGGCAGTGAAGCGCAAAACACCATTGATGCCACAAACAGACACGGGCGCATCCACCACGGAGTGGATGCGTGCTTCGCCTCCGATGCCCGCACAAGGCGTGCGAGGGGCATCCTCCACATGTGACCACTTGCAAGTTCTGCTGAGCCAGCGTCTCCTTCAGGTGCTTGAGCGCCGTGTCACCAATTGCAGCATCCTCCGCCGCGGTGTCTACGACAGCTTCGCATCCTCGCGCACGAACTCCGGCCAGGACCGTCATAGGAACCTGAGGCGTCGCAGGCGGGGGTCCGCGAAACAAGACAAAGGTGTGATTCTGGCCGCCACCGGTGCACACCACGAAGTTCACTTTCTCGGGTCGGCATTCTTAAGGGGGCAGTCTTTTGGCGACGTGTCCTAGTTCTTGACAATTGCAGCACCGTGTCCTCGCCTTCAAGTCCTCAACACTACCACGCACAGTGTTGGGCACTGACGTGGACTTTTTGCCACCCTTTTTGCCCTTGCCAAAACGGCCTCGGCCTTTGCGTTCGCGACCACCTTTGCCTTGTCGTCCACCGCGATCGCCATGCCTGACAAAACCACGTTCTCGTCGTTGGTCCCGGAGGTCCCGCCGGACATCCGCGTAAGCGGTATGATAGGCTTGCAGATACATCATTTCATCTTCCTGATATTCTCTGTCCTCAAACTCTAGCTGATCGTCTTCTTCAGCTTCTTCTTCTTCTTCGGACTCCTCCATGACATAGTCCTCGTCGTGGTCCACCTCATATAGTCGGCAGTGATGTACTCGGCCTTGGACTTCATCACCGGGAAGTGTTTTGCTCCACTGGAGCCCAGCTCTGCGTTGGCTGCCTGGGCAATCGGATCAAGTCCGGCTTGTCCACTGGACGCAAAATATTAAATCTCCGCCACCTGATCAAAACTCAGAAGCTGGTTTTGATCCTTGAGTGCGATAAACTCACTTTGAAAATCATTCAAATGCGCTTGTCTGATGAGTATTCTTCCAGCGATCTTCGGATTGAGCGATTCGCCAAGCTGCATTTCTAGCTCCTGTTTGGCCACGAATTTCCCAGCAATGTACGTCGCAAAGCTTTCGTTCTTGGCTCTGTCACCTGAAAAGAAAAATTTGTCCACTGACGCCGGCCCTGCAACTTCGAGAAAAGATCTATAACGATCCATAATGGCCGAAAGGACAATTCCATACCCGTCAATGGACAAAAGGTCCTGCAACGGGATCTGGTCCGCGATGCGCCTTGGTTGGGAGCCCTCAGCAAAACTTTGGTATAGCTTCATGCCCCATTTGGATTCCCAGTAGGCTAGGATTTTCAGCCAAGACCTGAGTGTGTTCGGCTGACCACTCCATACGGGTAGCTGAGGGCGTTGTCCAGTTAGGGCTTGTATGAATCGTTCACCTTGCTCAGGATTCTGGCTTGCTAGGTGAGGCTGCATCATACCAAGGACTTGAAAAGCGCTATCGACCTTCTTGGGACTTGACGAAGACGCATAGGTGTGAGGATCCGGACTAGCGGCTGCTGTGGTTCGGTTGAATTGGGCCTTTGACGAACCACATGGACCACCTGCAGACGTGCTGTGCTGACCTGAGCTGTCCATTCCAAATAAACGACCAGACGACGGTGGGACTGGAGCGTCTGTGCCTCGGAATACTGTAGGATGCGGTGGCACATTAAACTGCTGTGGAGCTGGAGCGTCTGTGCCTCGGAATACTGTAGGATGCGGTGGCACTGCTTCATTAAACCCTGAACAACCACAAGGAAACGTAGCGTTGGCCGGGAAGCTTGGCCAACCGGGTGATGCTTCGGGAAAGCTAAAGCACTCACTCTGCGGCACACTTCCAAGACCACCTTCATGCGGTCCTCGAGCGTCACCTCCGGGAAGTCGTAGACCTTCGCCGCAAGGCCTCCCAGTCACATTGTCGTATAAGGTTGCCTAGGACTAGGAAAGCTGCTACCAGTTGCACCAAAGCTTGCCATGCCCACATTTTCGCTTTGCGAAGGCTGAGCATTCAATGGCCTGCCAGTTGCTAAATAGCTGCAGCGGGTGCTCGGGTCAAAGGGCTTTATGTCGACCAGCTTCCATAAGGAGAACCTCGACGTTTGCCATTTGACCCCGAACACATCAAACCACCACCACCCCCATTCACATCTCTCCTTTCTCTCACATCATCTCCAGCGCCAGGATGGCGCTCTCGCATCGTCCTTTGGTGGATGTAGTCCGCCCAAGGATCCATGATCGAACCAGCTCCGCGCTACCAACTAAAAGAGATAGCATTAGGCATCTGCTTTTCACACTACGCGCTCACATGACTCAAGACCTGCATGGCAGCGGGTCGTTGCGAAATGTCATGGCTGAAAGCTGCACAACAGGGACTCAAGACTGAGTTTATCAACCGGTCTTCGTGGTACTACACAGACATCACAGGCTTCGGGGCCTCGCATTCCAACTGCAGCCGAAAGATGCACTATTCCTCCCATTGAGGAGGATCCTCTTACCAGCCTCGGTCGTGGTTTCCAACCCGCTTCCGCCCACGTTGTGTGGATAACCGACTACGTCGCTGGCAAAAGCACTGAAGGACCTCGGAGGACAGCCCACCGCTTTTGGAATAGCAGGCCCACGTCTCACCTTCAGAATTTATGCACGTAATTTTGGGACGCACCGCATCGAGCTGTGCTGCAACATGCAGCATGGCCAGCGGGACGAGAGTCCGCAAGAAGAAGAAGACAAATTGCCTTGTTGGAGTACGCTTCTATTGCATACCATCAAAAGATAGATACGTAAATACAAATATACATTACATGTATATACAGATACGTGCTTTGCGCAACTTGCTCAACTAGTGTCAAGTATGCTACACCTTCAATGACAAAAGAGCTCGTCCACGGAACACCCGACACTCCCGACACAAGCACATAACAACAGGCCTGGCAAACTTGTTGTCAGGAAACGACTAAAAAGATCTAAAAAGACACTAACTAATATAATTGGCCTGCCAGTAGGTTGCTCTCAAAATGCTCCGGTAGCAGAGCTGGAAAGAGCCAAAGTAAAGCGCCGGATGCACTTAGTACAGCATGTTACTACGGCATCATTCTTCTTTCTAGTCACATATGCTTACATGCATCTTATGTTACACACACTTTAGCTTATTTTCAAGTCGAGTAAAAGACCCCTGAGATCTAAAACCCACGTCGACGTGATGCCTCCGAGTCCTCCAGGGCTATCCAGGCCCAAAGCGTGTTCCAAAGCCCCTCCATCTTCGAAGCCTCGGCTGGGCTTTTTGCTTTTTCTTCTTTTTTTTGAAGGGGGGGGGTTGGGGGTGGTGGTTGTATTGTCATGGGCTTAAGGTCTTGAGGGCTGAAGTCTTTTCAGGGTTGACGCTGCGGTCTTTTGGCGTCATACGAGGCTTGAGGTTTTCGGCGCTCACGTTCGGACACTCCGGGCGAGGCATGTGGTTCAAGGTCTGGGAAGTGAAACGAACTGCAAGACGGACTAGGGGGTTTCAGATTTTAGACGTTTTATGGGTTTAAAGTTTCCTTTGGGTTTGCCGGCCTTTTGGGCGTCGCGGCAGTACGGGCTTTCAAGGTTCAGGGCGTGCAAGGTTCAGGAGTTCGTGCTCAACGATACAAGGTTGGATTGTGGGGTTGGTTCCTGGGTTGTCTGAGGGTGAGCGGTTCAGAAAATTCCGGATTATACCTTAGTGTCTTTTAGGCACGGCTTTTTGGGTTCCGGCATATGTGCAGCATGTGGGACGCAAACGGGTTGAGGCTTCACGAATGGGTGCAGGAAGGTCAAAGCAGTGGTTGCAAAGTTCGCATTTGAACTCAAGCGCCCTGCATGCGAAGGCCCACCCTCTGAAGCCAACCCCAGCTACAGCACATAGAGGCCCCAAAGAAAGCACGGAATCATTAACATTAAAACGAACATGAGTTATATATATATACATACATACATATATGGGGGTTGTTCTTTATTATGGTTGCAGCCCGTAACTCGAAAATCGCCTTGCGCTTCGCCCTTGCGCGCTCTTGCGCATACAGGGTTTTCATCACATTCCCACCTTGTAGCCTTGATAGACCAGCCGGAAAATAGCAAGTCCGGAATAGATTTCGTGCAGGGAACTTGGGTGGGTTTTCAAACAACTGTCACGCAAGAAGAATGGGGCATTGGTCGAAGTTGGATCGCCTTGCGCGCTGAACCCTGTGTAAAACTGATTTTGACTGTTTTCGGATCTGTGCTTAATGCAGGTAGTAGTACTGGCAATGATACTAGGGCTCCTGCTAGTAGTAGTGATACTAGTAGTTCCCTTTCCGCTGAACTTGCGCTCGCCCTTGCGCGCGCTTGCCCGGTGTCGTGTTTTACTAGGTCCCAAACCTGAATCCAAATATTAAAGTGCGCTGTTAGTCTACGGAAAAGAGCCGGGGGTTTAGAACAACTCTCATATACACATACATATATACAGACAGACTTATAAACTCGTATAGATGTGGGCATTTGCTCCTCTCCTGCAGGGCTATAAGGACGATGTGCACCAGCGAGGATTGCTCGGGAAGAATAGCGGAAACTTGAAATATCTCATGCACACGCTGCTGCGATCCATGGCACCTTCCGCAGATATTCGCGCCCTTCCTCGACTCGTACTTTGACGGTCCTGCGTAGACTTGCCGCTTTTGCTCAGGCAGTGTCCAGAAATCAAGGTGAATGTCTTTCGATAATTTTCTTCATTCAAGAAAGCTTTGGACTCATACCATTAACTTCCACACTCTCCGGAAGATTCTTCCCCAAAGGCTAGGTCAGCTCTTTCTTATGTTGATGGCCCAGGGCGTGAGGAACTTTAAGCCAGCAGCCAGCAAAACATTTCGGCCCATCTAACGGAGCACGGTCGATGCATCTCAAGAGAGCGACTCTCTGAAAGGTGATTAGGGTTCGGGGGTTTGGGCACGCTTTGGACTGGTGACTCGAGTGGCTTCCCCATCGACCTTTGCGGCACGTGCCAGGGTCGTCACTCGGAACGTGCTGATGTCTGCATGTGCTTAGCAGTCTCCAGGCAGCCTTGGCTTTGGCCTTGAGCCGCTTCTGCCTCGGATGGTGTGTCTATCAGTTTTGAGGCACACTGCACGCTCTTCTTGATTATTGAATCTTGTATTTACTTGTCAGTCGCAGCTGTAATATTCGCCATGCTTGCCTCTAGGGTATTTTAGCGGACAGCTGCACGGGTGCACAGTTTGCATGAGTGGCTCGTTGCTGATATCATCATGAATCACTATGCTGGTGCTGGTCTGCTTGCATGCGTCTGCCGTGTTTGTTGATACGCGCAGCAGCTGTGGCTATCATTCTCCTACTTCGGGGATGCGCGAACTGGATATCAGATCGTGGGGTCTATTGATGTCTATTGCTCATTGCTCAAGAGTGTTGCAACTCTTCGCACACCAAGGCCCCAAGTGTCTTGCCAGCATGACTGGGCATGCCCCCGAGCAGACAGTAAGAACAAAGCATTCGGCGTTTGGTAGTGCTGGGTTTCGTCTCGGAACACAAGAACACATGAACACTTGGATAAATGTAGTTCATACAAACAAATCATCAGGAACAATCCCGCGCATGTCCCAATATCTCGGAGTCTGGCCTCACAAGCCTAGAACTTTGCGTGCCAAGGGGTTGCATGATGTTGCACGCAGGGAACCAGCATGCATGAATGAGCATATATGCGCGGCACATGAGGACAGATATGACATAGGATTTCCAATCCTGGGTTTGAAAAGAGGCAGCGCGCCAGCGAAACTGCTTCATCGAAAACTGCGAGAGCCAACTTCTAAGCCTTCCACGTTCCAAGAAGGCTTTTCCAATCCTAAATACTGCTTTCCGCCATATCAAATCACAAAAAGGAGTCTGTTTGCTTTCGGGGCGCACTCCTGCGTTGTACGCAACCAGGAACTCTGTGAAGAAATCCCAGCACGACGTCATTGCAGCGTGGTGTTGGGGTCGAAGGGTTTACGGGTTTCGGGGACACGGGGTATTGATCAGGACAGCAGTTGGACTGCTGCTTGTTTAACTTTCCGCAGTGAATCTGCTGCAGATCTAGCACTGCTACCTTCGAATATGTTCAGGGGGTGCTTGTGGAGACTTGCTCCGGAGAGATGACACACAAGCGTGGCCTCCCTGCTTGCGTGGCGTGGGAGAACAAGGCCTTCGCGTGCCCCTTGTTGTTTGAAGCTTGCCATGTATCGGTATGCATGCATGTACTTCAAATCCGTCTCGATCCATCAGTCCACCGGCGCTGCAGCTCCCCCTAAACCTAGGGCCATGCTTCTCTATAGTAGCCAATCGTAGCTGACTCTCCGTCGTAGCTGTGCCAGGCGTGGGGCGCAGGTAGCACACGGGCATATCGAGGCAGAGAGCCCATCAAGAAAGTGCAACGTGCATGCATACATACACCCTCGTGCAGTGAATCCTGGAGAGCTCTCTCTTTTGGAGACCAATCACGAGCACATCCTAGACTCTTGCCTCAAAATTGAAACACCTAAGCCCTGCAAGCCATAAAAACCGAAACCCATCGCTGGCTCACTAGGTCGATAAGGCGGTCCAGCTCAGCAGCTTTGGTTCCTGGTGCACCTCAAGAAGGTTCTGTGGGGTGTCAGGGGGGGGGGGGGGGGGGGGGTGAGGAGGGAGTTAGGAGAGTTTGGGTTTATAGGTTTAGGGTTTGGGGTTCTTGGGGTTCGGGTTTGGGCTTTCGGTTTTGAGATGAGGCTCGCTTGCTTGCAAGCCTTGTATAGAGCCTGACATCTTACTCGCCACTGAGCCGGAGGAAAACAACAGAGGACCCTAAACTGTTCGGGGTTTAGGGTGTAGGGTGTAAGGGGGTGCTAGTTTCTGAGTCCTTGGGACATCTTTGAGTGCGGCCTCGTGAGGGGTCTTAACCCTGAAGCTCTCAACCCCAAACCCTCAGCCCTCCAACCCGAAACTAAACCTGGAGACTTGAAAGCCTAAACTCGAGAAACGAACCCCCCACCCCCAGTCCTGGCTTTCAGACCCCAAATGTCAAACTCTGGACCCGAAAGCCCAAACTCGAATCTCAAACCAGCCTCTACACGCTGGAACGTAAACTCCAAACCCCAGCCTCTAAACACGTTCTAAATCATGCGCCCTTTTTGGGTAGACTACATACAGGGTATATAAATACCCAGCCCAAAGGACCACAATTTAGAACAACGGGACACGCTGAAGCAGCCGTGCAAACGAGCAAAGCTGTGGTCCAGGTTATGCTGGGATCTGATGCGGCAAGGATGGCATGGCTTGCGTCTTTGTCGAACTTCACCACCCTTATGTCATGGTATCAAGGCACCATGAAATTTGGCACGCGGAGCGCTGGGGTGTCTATCTTATCTGTGTTGAGGCACGCTCTTCTTGATCATTGAATTCTGTAATTACTTGTCGATGGAGCTCCTGCTTCTTGGGATGTTGGGATTTTCAGCTTGAAGTTGAGGGTGCCTTTGATGTATAGTGGGTTTCAAGCCTTTTAGGAGTGGGGCTCAATGCTTGGCCCCACGCAGGAGTGCAGATAAGGAGGCAAGGAGGCGGTCAATTTCTTCGAATTTGAGCCCGTTTGAAGCGACGCCGACACGCCTTCAACAACAAACTCGCATGAGCACGCATGGATTGCAGCTCACGGGTGACTGCTTCAAATTGTCAGGCATGTCCTCTGGGCAGTTGACCTTTTGCTGTGCATCGCAGCAAGTCGCAAATGCCCCGAGAATTTCGTCGACGGACATGTAGGGTGCGCGTGCGGGATAAACCTTGTCAATCCTTGCCGCTATAGGGATCTGCTTCGAGCTGGTGGAGCTACCCTCGAAGTTTGAGAATCTGGAGTCGCGACAGGGAGTGCTTCAGGATAACAATAGGGATTGAGTGCAAGCTTCAGGGCACAACGCTTCTTGGAATCTGGGCGACCAGATTCCCTGAAGGCCGAGGTGCTCCATTTCATGAAGAGCGAATGCTGGCCCGAATTTCGCGGACGCCAGCAGGCCGGCCGAATTACTGTGAAATACGTCCTACCCCCAGGCATTGAGAGCACTCCGCTGGATGCCTCACATGTTGTGGGTTGGGATCCTGAATGGCTCCCTCTGCCCAGGCCAAACTCTTGCAGAGTTTGTGCCCCTTTTGTGCCGAACGCCCGAGGCCCGGTGTCAGGTGAGATAAGGAGCTCCTTTAGCAAATCTCCTTTTTCGAAACCAAAAACCATGAACTCCTCAGTTTCAAACTCCTGCAGTTAAAGACTTCGGAATGCAGCCTGGGACTTCAATCGCGAATAGCTCCCCAGAGTCCCATCTCAACCTCACACTCTCCCCTCAGCCTGAGCGCTGGCGGCATGCTGCACAGTACACATACACATATTGCAGCTGGGCCCCTTCAAACTTCTTTCGGGAAGCCCAACGTAACACCCTGCACGCCCCCAAACCCTGAAGGACCCTTAACCCCATGTCCCCATGCTAAATCCACGAGCCTAAAGAAGATGCAAGTCTTCAGGCGGTTGTTTACGAGGGCTCAGGATCGAGGTCTGCTGCCGCCGCTTCTGCTGGCCTGATCTCATGCTCTGGTTGGACGTTGTACTTCTGAGACTGTGAACTGTTGGGTGCGGGGATTCAGGGTTCAGGGATGAGGAGGTCATCAGGGTTTGGGGCGTCTAAATCTTATGAGAGCGTGCGTGTTCGGAGAGGTTGCGGTTGTAGGGTGCACTTAGGTCTGGCCCATAGCTTCGGCAAACAGCTGACCGACACAAGTTTAACCCTCCTCAATCCTCCTCACCTCATCAGGCAGCGGGCAAAACATATCCCCTACCTGCCTACTCTCCTGCGTGTGCGATGTACACGCCGAGCATTCTGCTGCTGCGTTGCACCGCTTCCTCACCGTTGTAACACATTGGGGACGGTCCTGAAATATCGGCGTTTTCTGGGTTTATGGCGCTCTCAACCCTCAACCCTGTGGCCATCAGAGCAAATTCGATGTAAGGCAGGAAACTCATGTCCACAAAGGCCCGGAATGATACCCTGGACCCTAAACCCTACAATCATGGGTACATAGGTTTGAGGGCTTCAGGGCTGTACAAACCATCACCGCTCTCCACAGCTCCCAGATGTGCAAGTCGTCTTCGACGGGTGTGCGTGGGCGGGTGGGTTTAGGGTGCAGGGTTATTAGGGCTCAGGGTCAGGGTTTGCCGAAGAATAGCGTGAAAGTGAGAGGGTCTGGCTACATGGCCGGCTCGAGATTCTGATCCTTTGCGTTCTGCTGTGGAGGCTTGTGGAGGGCCGTCCTCATGTTCACTCCCGCGCAGTCGTGGCCAGGCCACCCAAACCTCCTTTTAGGGCTCATAGCTCAGCTCAAGAAAGAAACCTACTCTGCTTTGTTACCTTGCAACGTGCTAGGCGGAGAGGTGGAGGAGGCCCTGAGAACTGGCCAGTATCGAAGTTTGGGGCTCCAGGTTTAGGGTGACTTTATTAAGGGATCCAGAACTGATACCATGTGGGCGGGTGTTATTGCATCCGTGGCTGTGCGAGGCATCGAGGTCGAGGGCCTTTGGCGCCGCCTACCCACAGTACGTGGGCGGCGAAAGCCTTGAGTTTGGGTTCAGGGTCTAGGGTTTGGGGCTCCACCGAGGTCTCGAAGCTGAGGATGGCGCTTCTTCTACATCCGCAAGGCCAAAGACCGCGAGGAGATGCTGCCCAACAACTGCCTCAAGTAACTGAACTACAATGAAAGTGCTTCTGCACAGGTCTTGGCACAGCCCAAAGCTTGAAAACTCATCCTGCAACACCAGATTGCTCACGTCCCATATGCTCAACCACTACACAGCTGAGCTCCAATCGCAGCATGCAAGGCAGCCATCGGGAGTGGCTGCGCCTTGTAATGCAATATCTCAACTCACCACCCCGCAGGAAGCATCTTGCATGGAATCAAGGGTGCGGATGAGCACGACATGTTACGACATCTGCCAACATGTGAAACTTCCCCCAACGATTTCAGCAATGAGAAAATGCTATGAACGTGCTATGAACCTTCCCTGAACATGCTGCGTTGACAATCTCAGGTTAGCACTTGCAAACTCGCCCAGCAGCTGCCCTGCAGCTTGCGCACGGGATTGCTGCTGCCTGAGGATGCGAAGAAGCTCAAGGATGCAACAGCCACTCATGGGACTGCGAGTATTATTTGAATGATGGCTGCTGAGGTCATTGTTTCCATGATTGCAACTATGATTGCAAGGCCTCGTGCTCCCAACGGCAATGCGACTACCACGTTGCTAGACATGCTGTCCTGACTTGCTGGATGCGAATCGTGGGCCTTTAGGGATATTTTTGGTAACTGCCAGGCGTCACGAAGACCTTTACCCAGCATAACTGGCCAGTAATCCGGATTCTACACGTTCGCGTCTAGGGTTTAGGTTTTTAACGGGCTTCTCCGTACAGGGTGTGGGGTTCGGGATGTGTG
Organism: Symbiodinium necroappetens; assembly: GCA_905231915.1. NCBI lineage: Eukaryota > Dinophyceae > Suessiales > Symbiodiniaceae > Symbiodinium > Symbiodinium necroappetens. Next base: position 20,589 of record CAJNJA010033920.1, read on the forward strand.
AGGGTTTAGGGTTACGCGTTTGCGGCTTTTTGGGCGTTGGGTTCCAGGGGCTTTCGCATATTTACTTCTTATAGCGTTTAGGGTTTGGGGTTTCTGAAGTCTTGGGTGTTCAGGATGTTAGGGTGTTGGGTGATTCGGGGACTCTGATCCGGGATTTCAGGCTTTGAGGCTTCAGGGGTCCGCCGACCGTGGCGGCGTGGATGGGTGGTCCGCCCACTTCGAAGGGTCGCTCGAGGGGTCGATTTCGGGCATCACACAGAAGTAAGGGTGAAACTCCTCGTTTTCCCCCCCTGAGATGTAACTCCCTCGCAAGGCGTACAGGAACACCGGCACGCAAGTGTCTCCTTTTGCTACAGGCGCACAGCTGTAGTTGAGCACAGATATGGAACATGCAAGTGATACGTGAGACTGACGGCGCCCGGAATGCGTACCATTCGGTTCTTCAACCAGGCACAAATTTAGAACACGCAGGATTGCATGGCCGTGCAGTCGGCATTCAACATTGTCTGTTTTGCTCAAGCAAACTACAACTGCGGAGTACATGAACTACAAAAATGACTTGAAAAATATACATCTGTACAAATCTCTTGCCTGGAGACAGCTGGCTAGAAAAGCAGAACACGCACAACTGAAAAAAATTGCCCACTTGTTCAGGTACCTCTCCAGTGTGGAAAGCATACTGCACATGAGATGTAAAGCATAGCTCCAGATGCCAGCTATGGCATATGGCGGCTTGAAAGAACCGTATGACTCTTGATGAGTATCTTCTCCAGTGAGAAATTTCTCATTTTGCTTTTGGGCAACAAATGTCTGTAAGGAAGTCCCTTCTCCTGTGATGGAAATCGCACTACAGTAGGATACCTTCCCCTGTGAGAAACATTCCCTTATCCACTATCTTAGGAAACCATATGGATCAATTCGTCTTCCGCGTTGTTCGTGAGCCATCCGCAGAGGATCATCATGATGATAATACCATAGTTGGACACCCTCGTTCTGTGCAGAGAAACGAAAAAATCTACATCAAAAGGAGGTACTGGATCAGAAGGATCGGTTTCGAAGATGATCTCGTCATCAGCGGTGTTGCCAGACCCTAGTCAGTACGTCCCTATACCCTTGCCTTTGCTTTTGCCCTTGGAGGACTTGCCTCCTTTGCCGCCTTGGCCAGATTTGGCTTTCCCACCAGGAGGCTGTGCGGGCTCAGCTGGACGTTGTGAGCCAGCAGCGGCAGCACCAGAAACTCCCTTATTTGGGTGGAAAGCTTGTTCCCGTTGGTGCCGGCTCGGTGGATCCCCGAGCTCTGTTCGCTTGCTGTCTCGCCTTCCTCCGCTCTGCCTTCTCCTGGATCGTGTCGGGATTACGGTTCATCTCGAATATGACTCCCCTCTTCGGAGTCCGAGGAACTGCTGCTGGAGCTTTCCTCGGCGGTGCTCCCACTTCGGTCGCGGCTTCTGTCGGGGCTTGTGGTGCCTCCGCCGGCTGCGCAGCCTCTTGCAGGACAACTGGTGCTGGCACCGCTACGGTGTCCAAGCTCGACTCTGAAGAGTCGTCGTCAGGCAGGTTGTTGCCCGCTTCGGCCTGTGCGCCTCCGGCGGGGCTTCCAAGCGCCTTTTCTTTCCGCGCTCTATGCGCTCCTGTTGTTTTCCCAACAGCGTTCTTTTTCTTGTAGCGGCCCTTAGTCGCGCCCGGAGGCCGTTCCCACCAGGGTTTCCCCTTCTTTTCGCGCCCTCCACCGCCGCATGTGGGGTGCGCGCTTCTTGCGGGGCTCTGGCTTCTTGGTCGGCGCTGCCACCTGCTACTGGAACTCGCCTGTGCTGTGTTGCGGCGGTGCCAGTCCTCCATCCCGGCCCAACCGGCACGGATCGCTGTTGTCGTGTGGGTCAGTTGCCACTTCTGCCCACACTTGCTCTTGCCACCAGCTGTGCTGTTGGTGGTCGGCCTCCTCCTCTGCTTGGTGGTCTGTCTGTCCACCAATCCTGCCGAGACCAGTCGCGGTCTCGATTCCAGCCGTCCTGGTTCCACCACCCGTCGTTGGACGTGGTAGCGAAAAGGAAGGGCAGTTCCACCCGCACTTGGTGGATAAAACCTTAAAGAGCCGCCCCAAACGGAAGAATCTCTGTTCCCGGTTTGGAGGCCGGGCGCCTGGTTCCCGCGCTGAGCGCCCACCGCCTTGCATCCCGGCTTTCACCACAAACATCACATTTTTGAGGGCGGTGCCACCCAGGCCAGGCCGGTAAAGACCTGCGGGGCTGCCCGCCACGGAGACGCTGGCCCCAAGGACTCTCAGCAGAGCTCCGCTACCATGCGAAGGCTAAAAACGGCGCACCGACCAGGGGCTCTACCGGCAGGCACTCCGTTTTCGAAGCCACAAAGAGGGCTGCGGTGCGCAGTGGTTGAACTGTGCAAACAGAAAGCGTGAGGTAGCCTTAGCTTCAAGCCCTCGGGTGTTGGGTACTTAAGGAAACCTACAGATTTCTCGCACTTTGGGGATAAGGAGCGTTTCTTTTGCAAGCAACGACAGTTGTTGCCTCGTTTGCAGGTGCCTTTCAGGAAGTCGTAACATACCCTTTCGGGCCTGTGGATCGTGACTTGTTCGGGCTTGGTGATCTACCTCTGCCTGGACTGCGGGGCCTTGAACCTCTAGGGCTTTGCGATTTCTCACGGCCACCTCTTCGTGAGGGGCTGGCGGAGCGTGGCGAAGCTGCAGCACCATACTTGTCCCCATGAGAACGAGCTATGCGATCTCTGTTCTTGCACTTGCGTTCCCTTGTCAACATCTCCTTGATGGAGTTCTTCAAGAACAAGTAAGTGTGCTGTTCGCTACCCTCCTTGGCCCTGTCGTAGATTTCAAAGTCGTACTTAATCTTTTTAGACTGTCTGAGTTCTCTCAAAAAGATGTCCCTCAGAGTTGTTTCGTCAGGCATGTGGCTCAAGCCAGAGATCACACCCTCCCAGTTGCTAAGGAATGTACTCAAGTCATCATTCAACAGACGAACCTTAAGCAAATCCTGAACCGAGTACAACGATCCCACTTTCTCGTTGGTCTTAGCCTGCCTTCCCCTAACCGCTCTGCACTTGGAAGCCTCCGTTTCCTTGAGGATTAGGATCTCCCGTGCAAGCTCGCCCCGTGCTACCTTTGTCAATGCCGAAAGCAACTTCGTGTCGAGGATCAGGAACTTGCCTGGGTCCCTCAGCCCTTCGTGCGAAGCTGTTGGGCTGTAAACCTGGAGTACCCACTGAAAAACGTCATCGGGACTATCTGAAGCAGCTTGGATTGTTTCTCTAGCAGCCGTTTTCCACGAGCGATACGTTTCGGGGCTCAGGAATTCGGGCAGACTGCTTCCTTGACCTTCGGCTTAGCATCCTCGCTTGACCTCGAATCCTTTAGGTTTTCGGGACTACACTCGGCGCACCGTGTTCGGCCGCTAGATGGGCCGTCGTAACCGGCTGAGCGAACCCTGCCGAGCCCTCAGGTACTTTCTGTTGTTCAGGAGGGTGTGCCGTGGTTGCTGAGGGGTTCATGGCCGAGAACAGTTCCCTTGCACCTGAAGGGATGGAGAACAAAGGTCCTTTGGGAGCTGATGGGGGTGAGCTGGAGTTCTGAGGCTCTGGTGTGCCTGGGGCTTGTACCGGCTGACCCTTTGGAGTAGCTGTATCATACCTCTCCAAGCTCTTTTCCAGGGCCCTTTTTGCTGACTCCAATCTATCCTGGAGGTCCTCACTCTGTTCTTGAAGCTCATGAACAGTTGACCTGTGCTCCTCCTTTGTCCTTTGGTTGTACTGTTCAAAGTTGGATTGAAACTGCTGGACAAGTTCCTGCTGAGACTCCAACACGCCGTGGGATGCCTGTTCCTGCAGCCCCTCGGCATACCTACTTTCCAGAAGCTGACAGACCGATGCGTCTGAGATTCTGGTTCTTTGTTAGTTCCTCTAGTTCAGTTCTGAGTCTGACGTCATTTGTTGTGGAGTGCCGCTGTGCTGCTATGAGCTCCTCGAGCAGCGCTTGTTCTCTCCTTGCAGCTTCTCGTTCACAGTTAGCAACCATGTTTTCCAAGGAGCCAACTCGCTGGAGATGGACATGTTCCGCTCGCTGTTCAAGATCATGTTCTACAGACTCGATTGCATGCCTGTGCATGACCTCGGCCTTAGCCTCTAGTTCCTGGACTTCGGTCCTCACCTGCGTGATGTTCACTTCAAGGCTTTGGGGTGCAAAAACATTACACTGTTGGAAGATGCTCTGCACTCCGCTGGGGACCGCGCCCCTAGGGGTCGGGCCACTTGCTGGCAAGTTCAGGGTCGGGACGTTCTCTTGTGCTTGCACTGCTCTATCACTGAACTCTAACAGCCATCCTTTTTTGAAGTGTTGCTTCTGAAATCGGCTCGAGGCTGGCCCGGGGGGTCTAGACCCGAAGCCGGGCCGTAGGCAAAGTAACCCCCAAACCAGACTTTGTGAGAAGTCGGATAGGCAACTACCTGCAGAAGGTTTTGAGGCAAAACAACATGTCCCCTCCGTACTTTGCAGGGGGGACTATAGGCTAAGGCTAGAGAGTCCAGAGGCTGGGCTCTGAGGGCTAGTATCACTTGTGTGTTACAAGTAAGGCTAAGGCGAGACTCCCTAGGCTGAAAGGCTCGGTCTGCAACGGCTTGCGTGACAAGGCCACTAAGTGGACTTCGTTAGGCACGAAGGCCGAGTGAAAAGACAGGTAGGCTCCCACTAACAGCTCAGAGGCTTCCACCGAGGACGATGAAGACGAAAAGACCTGGCAGGAGTGGGTTCGGGTGGGTATCCTATGGGGGCTAGGGCTTGCAGCGGGCAAGGATTAGGGCAAGGCGCGGATGCCTGGGCGGGCATGTCGTCTCGGCTTTGCGAGGAAGCCAGAAACCCTTAGCCGTAGACCTTAGGGGCAAGGCTTGGGCCAGGGGGCTACAGAGCCCGACTTTGCGGGAGGGCAAGAACCTGCTGAGGTTGAGGCTACGTGCCTGCTGGGCTCGAGGCGAGTCTTCTTGACCTGGACATCAAGAGGCTCCGTCCAAGTAGTTCAGGTTCGGCATAGCCGAGGCTTTTGGCGCGGCGAAGCATAGGCTGGGTTCGACGAAGACGCTAGTACCTGGCGAGGGTGGGCGGGTTCTTTTCTTTGAAGGAGGCTGTGATCGATAGTTCAAGTGCTAGAGCCAGACACTGCGTAGTGTACAGATTCACAAGCTAAGAAAACATACACGAAACAAAACGTGTAACGTTCTCTTGTGCTGGCACTGCTCTATCACTGAACTCTAACAGCCATCCTTGAAGGGGTGTTGCTTCTGAAGTCGGCTCGAGGCTGGCCCGGGGCCCGGGGGGCCTAGACCCGAGCCGGGCCGTAGGCAAAGTAACCCCACGGTCAAAATAGGCGCAATCGTAGGATCTCCCCCACCGCGGGCGGTGGTTCTGTCCTGGGACCGAGCGGCATATTAGGCTAGCTGCTAGGCTCCGTGTCAAACGAAAGACAGACGCTCGTCTCTTTTTTCACCGCTTACGGCTGTGGGACTTGGCAGTAAAGCGGCTTCCGTAGACCAAGACGCCTCAGAGAGGCTGAGGAGGCTAAGAGCTGCAGGGGCACACGGAAGCGATCTTGGGCACGATGTGCGAAAGCTTGTAGGCGTCCGCGGCTGAGGTCATCTGCCCATTCATTGTGGGCGCCTGCCACATGAGAAACCTGCAGGGTAACCCCGTTGGCCGAGCTCCAGGAGGCTATGAGGCCTAGGAACTCGGAGAGGGGCCACGATGTCGTGAACATCTTGTTGACTCCACCCTCCGTAGGCGTGTTGTCACTCTCGGTAGGTAGGCAAACATTCATGCGAGAGTGGCCGTGGTGGGCTTTGGCAGAGCTGGGCTAGTGTTTCGAAGCAGGCAATGTACTTCTGGGCGTCCTTGGTCAGGAATGGCCAATAAACCCTGATTTCGTCCATGGTGTAGCTCTCGGCAAACCAGGCTAGGCTGTGTTTGGTAGAGTACCACCCCCCGATCCCGACCTGGGATCCTTCCGCCATGGCGTCTGCTCGGGCTAGGCTGCTGAGCATGGGCGGCAGGGATAGCGGTGTTGTGGGGATAGCAGCTATCCTAGGCGACAGCCACCGGAGGCTCTCGTGGGCTGACTTGGTCATCTTAGTGACCGGGCACGATGGGTCTGACACCCGAACCCAGGTGTGGCCTGTGGGCTTGGAAATGAGAGGCAGGTCCGTCTTGCAGTAGACGGGTTTGTTCCCCCACTCTATAACTCGAGAGTGCAGGGGAATGCTTAGGCCTAGGCATTCCTTAGTTAGGACTGCTCGCGAGTCCAGGCAATGTAGGAAGGCAGGCCACATACGGGGCGCGATCGAGAAATTGGCTCCTGGAAGGCTGTTAAGTAGGCGATATAATGGGGCTAAATATGGCCTGAGAACGTGGCTTATATTTGTGGCCCACATGAGTAGGCCAATGCAGGCTTCGGGGTCTTTTCTGGGGACCTTCGGACGGGACCACACCAGATTAGGCTGTCTCCGATGGAAGCTTTCTTCCAGCTGATGGGGGCTCCTAGGCAAGATAGCGCGAGAATGAGGACTAGAAGCGATTCCTGGGCTGACTCGCGGAGTAGGGCTGTGAGCAAGTCGTCGACATACAGCCAGGCGCGGTGTGGGCGGTCCGCCAAGAAGGCATGTATTAGGCGAGTGATAAGGCCTCCTACTCGTTGCCACCAGTAGGCTGAGAACTTGGCTCCGAAGTGGCATACCACGTAGCGCCACAGTGTCCCGTTAAAGGCAAACAGGAGAAGGCCCTGTTCGGACTTGTGCACTTTGACCCTTTTATGGGCTGCTTTAAAATCGATACTCGCTGCTGTATAGGCTCCCCTAGGGTCTTGGGGCTGGAAGGATCGGCGAACCTCCTGGACCGTAGGCATAGAGACTGCTTCTGGTATGCGGCATGGGGGGTTAACTTGGCAGATGGTGCTGTCGAGGACTAGGCGGGGGTCCCTACCCTCGGCTTTAACTAGGCCAAGTTTACCTACGGCAATGCCCTTGGGCCACATCTGCTTGGCTGCTTTGAGACCCCCTGGCACCTGTTGAATCCAGCCGGAAGTCTCCTCTTCTGCTAGTAGGCTTAGGACTGTTTGAGGGTCCTCTTCGGCTGGTTTCCAGTTACCTTGGCAAACTTCTCGGCCTGATTGCGATAGGGGCTGAAGCTTGGCTGGGCCGGTAGGCTTTATGTCAGAGAACACCCCTGTGTGCACACCTTGGTCGAGGAATTTCGGGAGTTCCGAGTCGGGATCTTGTGTGAGGTCTGCGAGCCTGCAATAAGTTGAGGCGGAAGGGCTGGCCAGGGCTGACATGGCTCATGCTAGCCTTATCGAGGCTTAGGGCCTGGCACAGTACTTCTAAGGCCTGATTTCGCTTTCTCTCGGAAAGGGGGTGTTCTGGTCTGCTTTGACTAACGTGGCCAAAAACCCTATGGGCTAGGTCAAGGCCGGCTGCCCAGGAGAGCCAGGCGCGCGAGGCTTGGGCTAGGGGCGAGTCACCTGCGATGTTGTGGTCGGTTGAGCTGGCGGAGCCCGCGCCGTCACATACCGGCGACCTGTTGGGGACGAAGGGACCCTGGGCTCCAAAAAGGCTATTGAAGCTTAGGTCGGCTACACCTGCATGGCACGTATGAAGGTTGCAGACACGGCTCATAGCTTCTAATTAGGGCCATGAGCTGTTCGTCAGGGCAAGGCCACGTGGGCAGACGGGATGTGGCTATGACGATGTGATTTGGTGAAGGTGCTGGGCAAAGTTGCATAAGAGGCATCATGTAGGCAGGCTAACACTGTGGCTGACTGCAAGAGTGAGTGGGTCTTGGGCACAACGAGGCTGTGGCTTGGATTGCTTGTAGGAGTGCCGAGGCCTCTTCGGGACCGGATACGAGGTCGTGGAGGCCCCCGACCATGGCTACGATATGTCTTCCCCAAATCCCCTTCATGATGTCCTGGATGGGGGCTTGGTCTATGCTCGTGTTGACTTGGAGCACGGGGCAGGCCTCCCTGTTGACAACTTTGGCGCATTGCTTACCTAGGCTAGATGCAAGGTCCAGAAATGTTCTTCTCTGCGTGCTCTCTTGTAAGAGGCCGAGGTCCAAACCCTGTTTGCAAATCTGCGTGGGAAGGTCGGGCGACGGGTTGGCTTGGCGAGGCTGGATGTGGGCCAGCGTCTGAGGCCCCTGAATCCCCATCAGCGGGGCTTGGGTGGTGATGTTTTGTGGCGGTTTGCTCCCCGGCCCGCGACCTGGGGGAGCGAGTTGGGTTGGCACGGCGTCGGCGGCATTGTGGTTGGCTGGTGGTTGGGCGGCTGTGTAGGCGTCGGGCTGTGAGGCTGACTGGATCCTTGGCTATCGGCGCCTAGTCACGATGACTTGGCCTCGTGGTTGATGGCACAGTGCTCTTTGCCGCAGCCTCGAACTGCGCAAAGGTGGGCAAACTTGCGATTGGGCATGGAGCAGAGGTTCCGCTGGTAGCGCTTGCATAGGACTTTGCCGTGTGCTTTGTAGACCCAGTTGGAGGGCCAATCTTCTGTCTTGGATTTATTGGGATTCCCTTTATTTCCCTTACTCCCTTTGCCCTTGCCTTTAGCGTTTTGGGCGGAGTAAAGGGAGTGATGCGGGGGCGCTTGGGCGGGCGGGGTGGCGTATGAGGCCTTTCACGTCCCTTGTTGGGGCTAGGTACCAGGGAATCCTTGGGGCGAGGCTGGAGCAGATTAGCAAGGTCACTTCGGATCGAGGTGACCTCGTACAACGCTTCATCTAGGCTCCAGCCTGAGGCAACTAGGCTGCCTATGGTACCCCATGCGAACTTTCAAGCTCCTCCGCTCATTCAGCACTATCCAAAACATGTCGTTCAACTTGTGAATTACAGGATTCGCGACCGACGACAGGCCTTTTGTTCAAGGAAAACAGCGACGAGGCGCGCTGGGCAGTGACTTGTGATCTCTTTCAGAGGTTATGAGCCCAACGCTTTGAGGGTTTTGTGATCGTAGATATGGATCCAGCCATGCGACGACGGGCTGGAAAGGGGCAGGGAACCGAGGATTCAAATGCTGAATCAGTTCCA
>CAJNJA010033931.1:179-28696 GCA_905231915.1 Symbiodinium necroappetens
CCGCTCAAGCCCCAGGACAGCTTATCATAAGGCTAAATTGGGCTCAGTGCTCTCTGGCGCATATGCTCGTGCCCCTCATACCGCCCCAAAAACCTGTTCTAATCATTGAGGTGCCTAGAATAAACGCTCAAGCCTTTCCAATACCCAAACACAACCCTGACCGAGCCAAACAGAACCCCATTCAGCCTACTCTTGCGAACTGTCGCAAACGGTCGGTTCAGGAACCAGGGGCGACAGAAACGCTAGACCAAAACCCAACCTTGAACTGTAGGGCTTCAGTGCTAATACTCAAACTGCAGGACATTCATCCAAAACTTTACAGCACCCTCAGCCCCAACCCTGAGGCTCAAAATCGCCCAAAAGCCTCTAGTTGTGTATGGTCTTTGGGCCCAAAAGCCTCAAAAATATGAGTCCTTACGGCCTTAGGGTAACCTTCAGAAGGGAGACTTCCCTACACCTTACACCCTGAACCAACAGGTAGGACTTCAGGCAAAGAGTCCACTCGGCCACTGGGCTTAGAGGCACAACGCTGGAAAGTGCCAGCCGCGGGCGTAGCGCCTGCGGGGGGGAGGACAGGAGGGCTCTTTCAAGGGCTGAAAGGGGTTTAGGGTTTTCGGTTTATGGGTTTAGGGTTTTCGGTTTATGGGTTATGGGTTTAGGGTTTATGGGTTTATGGGTTTATGGGTTTAGGGGTCTAGGGGTTTATGGGGTTTTGGGTTTGGGGTTTAGGGTGTATGGGTGAAGGAGACCTTCCTAATTAAATGGTTCCAACCCCTCTGGAAACCCCTAACCCTAAAACCCGAATCCAGGGTTCGCTCTCGTTCGGACTGTCTGCCGACTTTTTTTGCATAAGCCCCTAAACCCTAAATTCCTGAGGCCTATAACCCTTTAAAGGGGACCCGAGTATAGGGACCCCACTATAAAACCCTCTAGTACCCTGAAAAGGGGACCTTGAAAGGACGCCTCTAAACCCCAAGACTGCCGAGCCTCCTCCCAATTCAAGCCCCAGCCAGTCGTCGGATCCTCGCGGAAGAGCGACACCGACAACTGTCGGCCTGGCACACCCAGGTTCTTTTCAAGGGCCTTTAGGGTTTAGGGCTTAAGGGGTTTAGGGTTTGGGGTTTAGGTTTTAAGGGGTTTAGGGTTTAGGATTTGGGGTTTAGGCTCCTTAAAGGGGTTCTCAAAGGCTCCCTAAAAGGGCTCCTAAAATGAATGTGAAGGGCTCCTTCAAGGAATCTTAGAGGGCTCCTTAAAGAGCTCCTTAAACAAGGGCTCCTTAAAGGCATCTCAGTGGTTCCCTAAAGAGCCCGTTCCCTTCAAGCGCTCCTAGAAAGGGCTGTCCGTATAAAGGAATTTCGATTGTTCCGTAAAGGGATCTTCTAAGGGCTCCGTAAAAGGGGCTTCGAAAAGAGATTTCGATGGTTCCTTAAAGGTCCCCTTGATGGGCTCCTGAAGGGCTTCTGAAACGGATCTTGAAGGGTTCCTTGAAGGAATCTTAGCGGGTTCCTCAAAAAGGCTCCTTTAAAGGGATCAGAAAGAGAATCCCATTTTTCCTGCAAGGGCTCCTTAAAGGGATCTAGAAGGGTGCATTGCGGGAGCTCTGAGGGGTGTCCTATTTCCGGAAACCCCCAATGCACCCTTGAGGGGGTCAATGACGTCTTCTATGAAAGGAAAGCTTTTTTGCTTTGGATGACGAGAATAGGGTTCCTCCAGCAGCTCCTGAACTAAAGGAGGCTTCCATAAGGCTTCTATAAGGTATATAGACTAACTAAATTTTTAAAGGAAACTACAAGTGGGGAGTTTAGGGTACATAAGGCTTCCATAAGGCTTTCTATAAGGTATATAGACCTGCTATAAGGCTCCTATAACGGTAGTTACCCACCTCAAAATGTCCTAGACATAACAGGATCTACAAGAGAATCATTCTATGACGGTTCCCCAGAGGAATCTCAAGACAACCCTCGCAGAGATCCCCCTTAAACCCTAAACCCTATAAACCCTAAACCCTACACCCTGAAGCCCAAACCCTAAACCCTGATCCTAAACCCAAGCCCTAAACCCTAAGCCCTAAACCTTAAACCCTAAACCCTGAACCCTGAACCTTAAACCTGAACCTTTAAACCCTAAGCCCTAAACCCCTAAACCCCTTAAACCCAAAACCTTGAACCCTAAACCCCTAAACCCCTGAACCCTAAAGCCTAAACCCCTAACCCCTAAACCTTAAACCCTAACCCCTAAACCCCTAAGCCCTAAACCCCCTAAACCAAAACACCTCGAGCTCCTAAGTTTGCGGGCTTCTAGGGCTGCAGGACTGACACCGACATCTTTCGCGCTGGGGGAAAGCCAGGGGGGCCAGCTGGGGCCGATGTACGTAGGGCTTAGGGGGTTTAAAGGCTCAGGGAGTAGGGTTTATAGTGTTTGGGTACATGGACCGACCCTAAACCCTAGTTCCTTTTTATGGTTTATATTTAGAATCCTGTAAGGTAATCCCAAAAAGGAACTACTTATTAGGGGCCTATGGGTAACCTGTACCCAAATAGTACGTATAGACTTCCGGTTTAGGGGTTTAAAGTTGAGGATTTAGGGCTTATAGGGTTTAGGGTTTATAATAGGGCCCAAGTTTAGGGCTTCGGGTTTAGGGGTTATAGGGTTTAGGGCTTAGGGTTGAGGATTTAGGGTTTATGGTTGTGTTGAGAGTTCCGTTGAACGAGAAGCGCTCTAGCAAATCGACAAATCGACCCAAGGGCAAACATCTTCCGACTTGATACTTGGGTTTAGGGGGCTCCTGCATTTCGGGCTCTGGGTGTTAGGGGTGTTGGGTTTGAGGTTTTGCGGGTTGCTGGTTCAAGGTTCTGCGCTTTGGGTTTCAAGTTCGGTTTGCCTTGCTTGGACTTGCGCAAGCAAGGAGCATTGACCGCCACACAAAGTACCGTAAGAAGATGTTTTACTCTTGGCGCTTCCGCTTGCCTCCGCGGTCACGCTCGCGGTGGCCGCTTTGGGCAGTCAGGTTGTCCTACAGTGACAAGTCCTGCCGGCAGCGGCTGCGGGGCTGCTGCTAGCCTGGCTGCCCGTTGTTCGGCTTCGCGCTGGCCTGTATTTGCCAGGTAGTTATCGGGCAATGCGCTGCTTAACGGTCACGCACGTGAAGGAGCCGACCCAGTTGCAGCTGAAGGATGGCTTCGGCATGGCCTGATTGCACACATGCAGGATCTGTTCGCGATGTGCTTAGTTGCAACGACCCTCCCAAAACATCAGCCGAGAACCGATCTCTTGGTGAGGTCTTCCAGTAGGGTTCAAGTAGTCCCAACTTAAATAAATACTTTGGGGCCGAAGTACGTAGGGTTTAGAGGGTTTAAGGGTTCAGGGAGTAGGGTTTATACTATTTGGGTACACGGACCGACCCTAAACCCTACCCATTTAAGTAGTTCCTTAGTTCCTTTTTATGGTATATATGTAGAATCCTGTAAGGTAATCCCACAAACTAACAATTAAACTTTAGGGAAATGGCCTGTCCCTGATTCCCTCGGCCATTGCACACTGAAGCTGCCGCCTTCGGCATAGCTGAGGTTGGCATCGCACCTGCAAGCCCAACAGCCCGTAAAGCCAGCCTACTAGAAGGGCCTTAATCAATAGAATAGGACTTTGGGATATAACTATTAATTAAAGTGTTTCTAGAATATGTAAGGAACCCTGAGAACAATTTTTGAATTTTACAGAATTATCGGCTCCCAAATGAGCGTGCAAGGGCTTGGGGATACAGTCTCTGCGGATCTAGAGGGACCCGGAGTGAGCGAGGGCAAAAAGGTTGAGACCGTAACCTAACCCTAAGGACGAAATGAACCCTAAAAGGGTTTAAGGTTCATATACCATATAGGAATTCATAGTATAAGGGTATAGGGCCCCCACTTTTAAGGGTCATTTCGTCCTGAAGGAACCCTAAAAACCCTAAAGAATAAATCCTATAAGCCCTAAGCTTGGGTGTGGGTTTGGGGCTTCGGGTGCCGGGATTACTTGGAGGCCCAGGGGACTTGGTAAGTAGGTTATATAAGTAGAGTTCTGAGTACCCTAAATGGAGCTAGCCCAAACATAACCCTACTTAGTACCTACTTATCACCGACTTACCAAGTCCCCTGAGCCTTTAAGTAACCCTAAGGCTCGAAATAGCCCCAAAGCCTTAATACAGTATGGTCTTTGGGCCCAAAAGCCTTAGGGCCTCCAAGTTTACGACTCTAATCTAGGAGGCCTGGTCGGAAGCTCCGGGGAGTCACTCGGGATCTCAAGTAACCTACGTATATCTAAACCCTATAACCCTAAACCCTGAAACCCTAAACCCTAAACCCTAAACCCCAAAACCCTAAACCCCAAAACCCTAAACCCCTAATGCCCTAAAGCCCTAAAACCCTAAACCCTAATATTGTACTTTGGGCTACTTGGAGAGTTTCAGGGCACCAAAAGCCTACACATCCATTCCAAACACGACGCTCCAGAAACATCACTTACCCTAGGCTCTAAGGACTCATATTTTCAGGCTTTTGGGCCCAAATACCATACTATATTGGGCGTTTAGGCTATGTGAGCCTTAGGGTTATGGCACGCCAGAGTCAAAGCCTAGTGGGTTCAGTGTACTCGAGTAGTGGCCTGAAAGGCCAACGTGCGCATGTAAGACGTGCTTTACTTTGGCCTGACGATTTCTATGTTGGAATGCCTACCAGGCCCAAGTATATACCAAACTCTAAAGCCCCCAGAGCCCCTAAACCGTAAACGGAATCTAGAATAGACCCTCAGAGTGGGCCACACTGTTCAAGCTGAGGACCTAAGTGCCATGCCCTGCACAGGGGGATAGGGTATTTAGGGCTTAGGGGCTTTGTGCTTTTTAGTCTTGACTTCGTGGACAATGTACCTCTCAAAACGAAGTGATGTAAACCAATGGGATAGTTGCCTGTATTTTTGCTCAGGTACCCTGGCTGCTCAAAGTATCTGATGGTTCATTTGCTAGACACAACTTTGGTAACAGCCAACTAAAGCACTTATAACCCTACAGTTTCAACTTTCAATGAACCGCCAGATAATATTGCTACGAATAATGCTAATGAATCGGAGTCGGTGTTCGGCGAATGTATAATCAGAGTAAGAAACCGTACAACTAACTACCCATAGGCCCCTAAGTAGTTCCTTTTTGGGATTACCTTATAGGATTCTAACTATAAACCATAAAAAGGAACTACTTAGGGGCCTATGGGTAGTCCCTATAGTAGACCTTAAACTCAAAAAGGGTTGTTGCGAACACCCGGAGCATCCCAGTCGTGTTGAAATTCATCATTATATAACAACGAGGCGTAAGACGAGTATAGTGGCTACGATATTGCGGGCTTCTTTGTCACTCAAGGAGCCTTTACTTGAAATCCCAGCCCTGCTAATGTATAGGGGCCTCAGGGACTATGAGGATACGGCATTGTGGTCCACTATGCTATAAGCACAAATAAGGGAGCGGCCTGGCTGCCAGCAGTGCCTCCGACACAGCATGATTACCTGCGAGAGCGTGGCCAGCTGCTTCCGGCGTTTTCTGCTGCAAGTTTCGGGTTTCCGGGCTTAGGGTTTAATGGTTGAGGGGTTTAGGGGTTTAGGGGTGTATTCAAGCAGTCGGCAGACAATCCGAGCTTAGGGGCTTTAGGGGTCTAGGGTTTAGGGTTTCGGGCTCCGGGTTTAGGACCAAGGCACGGGGTGCTTCGGGTTGCAGCTGTGGGTTTGGGCCTTAAGTTGGGGCTCTGCCTATGTGCCGTCCCAAGCTTACAAGACTGACTGAGGAATGTCGAATACATATATATATATGTGTATATATATATGTATATATATATATATACGCATGTACCTAGAATGCGTCTACGAAGTTTTTCTTGTCTTTACCAAAGTGGTTGTTGCTGCTGTAGGTGCTCTCCTGTTAGTAGTTGGTGGTGTTATAAGCTTTGTTGGCTGTGCCGGCATTGCTGCTGTCACTATTTGACTTGCTGCTGCTGCTGCGGATGATGGTGCTGTTGTTGACTATGGTCGTTGCGTCGTTGTTACTACTGCTGCTGTTGCGTATTCAACTGTAGCTGCCACTGCTGTTTCTGTTGCTGCCATGACGGTGTGTTTCTCTTGCTCCTATGACTATGAAGCATCATGCACATGAGCTGTACAGTTGAACCGATTCATCGCATTTGCTCATAGTTCTGACGTCTACAAGCAAACAGAGCCTTCTTCTCTCGGAGCTAGGATCAGGCCTCTCAATAAGGTCCCTTTTATTAGATAGCCATATGTAGGGTTAAGAAGGGTCCCTAAACCCCTAAACCCCTAAACCCTAAACCCTCTAAACCCTCTAAACCCTAAACCCGGTGCTTGATGATATAAATCTTGCATTAGCCATAATAAGGAATATATACCATAATTCCCATAGTTTAGGGTCCTTAAGGTAATGCTAAGGATTTATATCATCAACAGTAGTAGGATTTTTTCTGCGAGCCACGAAAGGCCCCTTTCCGTTCCCTCTGAAAGCTACAGACCATGGCCTTGAGCGCAGGCCAGGACCAAGGCGGTGGGACCTGCATTCATTTAGGCTTTGCAGGGTTTATAAGGGCTTTTGGGGTTCATAAGGGGTTTTGAGGGTTTTAGGGGTTTAGGGTTTGCAGCTTAAGGGTCTAATAGGATTTAGGGGTTTAGGGTTTACGGGTTTATAGGACTTAGGTGTTTAGGGGATAAAAGGTCAGGTCCCGCTGGAAGACCTAGTAGCTGGGCTCGGCCCGACAACCGCTTTTTTCGGAACGTGGAACAACTACCCTGAAAGACAGCCCCCCCCCCAAAAAAAAAATAATAAAAATAAAATAAAATAAAATCAAGTCCCAATAGGAATCGTCTTCCCCAATAAACCCTTTTAATGACCCGCCTCGTAACCCTCATAGAACTCTCCTAAATATCCGAAAGCCCTAACACCTAAAACAATAAAACCCTAAACCCTAAAGACAAAACCCTAAAAACCTAAACCTTAAACACAAAACCCTAAGAACCTAAACCCTAAACCCTAAAACCTGAACCTTAAGAAACAGCAGCCAAGGTTCTCAGCCCCTGTGTGCCGAGCCTGCCCGAAGGCGAAAGACCAGATTCACCTGCGAGTTTTTCAGGGGAGTTCGGGGCCTAGGTTTGGAGTTTCAGAGCTTAGGTTTTAGGGTTAGGGTTTATAGGGTTTATAGGGTTTATAGGGTTTATAGGGCTTATAGGGTTTATAGGGTTTGGGGTTTAAGGTTTAGGGGTTAGGGGTTTAGAGTTTCAGAGTTTAGGGCCTAGTTCTCCGTGTTTAGGGCTGGGAGGTGGGGAGACTGAGCACCATCAGGGCCCCCCCACCCCATGACCACAATAGGCTTCGGGGGTCTATACACAGTAACTTTATCGAGACGTACGGGTGATGATATAGACCCTGCATTACCCATAAAAGGAATATATCCCATAATTCCCATAGTTTAGGGTCCTTAAAGTAATGCTAAGGATTTCTATCATCAGCAGTATGACAGAGAGAACCAACAATTGCAAACCCAAAGCCCTTGGATCCCAAAATTCACAACCCACGATCCGATCCCGGAACCGTACATCCTACCACGAAAAATCTTTACGCTCTAGTCTAGGGAGCTACCACAGTAGTTCCTGTTTGGGATTACCTTACAGGATCCTAAATATCAACTACACAAAGGAACCACTATGGAGCCTATGGGTAAGCCCTAAACCTTAAACCTTGAACGCTAAACCCTAAAACCCTAAGGCCCCAACCCCAAATATGGAGCCTATAGTCTACGTGGAGGCCCAGGGGACTTAGTAAGTAGGTTATAAGTAGAGTTATAAGAACCCTAAATGGAGTTAGCCCAGTTATAACCCTACCTATAACCGACTTACTAAGTCCCCTGAGCCTCTAAGTAAACCCTAAAACCCCCAAACCCTAAATCCCTAAAGCCCTAACCCCTAAGCCATAGTAACTATGGAGCCTATACCCTAAACCCTAAACCCCAAACCCTAAACCCCAACCCCTAAGCCCTAAACCCTGAACCCTAAACCCCTAAGCCCGCTCTAGTCTAGGGAGCTACTGGGGTTTGGGGCTACAAGCTTTCAACCCCAAGTCCCTTTCGCTGCCCTCAAGTCCAAAAGTGAGGGGCCTCGAAAAACTGGCCCCCTCTTTTTTGAAAGGGTTCTACAGTTACTTATAAGGGTTTAGGGTTTAGAGATTAGGGACTCGGGTTTGCAGTGAACCCCAGAAAGTTGGAACATAGGTTTAGGAGGGTTGGTGCTAGGATCCCCTATACTTTACCTTAAGGGCATGAGGATCTTGATGTTCCAACTTTCTGGCTTCTGCTATAGGGTTTGGGGTTTAGGGATGAGGGATTCGGGTTTAGGGATTAGGGATTTAGGGATCAGGGGTTTAGGGTTTAGAGTTTCGGGTTTAGGGGTTTAGGGTCTGTGGGGATGCTTTTCGGGATCCGTAGGTACTTCGAAGGCTACGGGTGCCTGGTGCCAGCGCCGGAGATCCGACTTCGCCGTGGACTCACGTCTGCCGTTGACTTCCAAGAGCTCGTCGCCTGCAGAAATAAGGGCTTTTAAGTGGGTTCCCATAAAGCCCCTAAACCCTAAACCCTAAGCCCTAGAACCCCTAAAACCTGAGCCCTACTGTAAACCCTAAAGACCTACACTCTAAACCCTAAACCCTAGGCAAGGCAAGGAGCCTATGCCCAAGGAGTTAAAGGCCTCTCTGAGGCCTGGGAATTGTTCTGGTCTTAGAGGTTGATTCACCCTCACCCTCAAAGGACTCATATTCTTAAGGCTTTTGGGCCCAAAGACCTCATTACATAGTGCTATTTCGATGCTAAAGGTAAGGCTTCTAAGATTCCAGGGTTGTTCTGTTGAGGCTTGAAGGTATTTAGGCGGTCTTCAGACTTCTAATCTGGGACACTTGACAAAAGCTTTAAAGCAACTTATTCAAGGACCCCCTTAAGGGAATCCCTTAAAGGAACCCTTAAGGGAACCCTTTAAAAGGAACCCTTAAAGGAACCCTGAAAGGAACCCTGAAAGGAACCTTTAAAGGAACTCGAGGAGGAGTTTTCAGCGCTGCCCAGATGGCCTGGGCGAAGGTAGTCCACCTGCAGCTCCTGCTGCCTCAGTGGGGCTTTCTGAGCCCTAAACTGCCTAAACCCCTAAACCCCTAAAACCCCTAAACCCCTATAACTCCTCAAATCCCTAAACCCCTAAAACCCCTAAATCACCTAAAACCTCTAAAACACCAAAACCCCCAAAACCCCAAACGCCCCCCACCAAAACCCCCAAACCCGCAAACCCCTAAAACCCCCAAAACCCCTAAACTCGAACCCAGGGTTTGGGGCTACCTTTTTTTTGGATGTCGGGTTCCGTGCTCTTCAGGGTTAGGGATTCAAGGTTTCAGGTCGGCAAACTGTAGTTCTTTAGGGGTTTAGGGGTCTTTCGGGGTTGGCTTTGAGTTTCAGGCGTAGGCGAACTACAGCATACCAAATGACCGTGTGGACATGAGCCTTACGGTTGAGGATATAAACCCTGCATTACCCATAATAAGGAATATACCATAATTCCCATAGTTTAGGGTCCT
Source organism: Symbiodinium necroappetens (assembly GCA_905231915.1). Classification (NCBI taxonomy): domain Eukaryota; class Dinophyceae; order Suessiales; family Symbiodiniaceae; genus Symbiodinium; species Symbiodinium necroappetens. The sequence goes on from CAJNJA010033931.1 coordinate 9,811, forward strand.
GAAGGCAATGCTAACCCCTAAACCGCTAAGCCCTAAACCCCCAAAGCCCCTGGACCCTAAGCCCAAGAAGGCTGAACCCCTTTCATAGTATAGGGTCCTTAAGGTAATGCTAAGGATTTCTATTTCTATCATCAACACCCTAAACCCTAGACCCTAAACCCCTAAACCCTGAACCCCTGAACCCTAAACAGTAGGGTTGAAGCTGCTCTACCCCATGTCGACCCCGCAGAATCCCGAAACCTCAAGCTTAAAGCCCCCGAGCCATAAGCCCTAGAATCACAAACGGCAGATGACGGTCTGGAGCATAGTTTAAGGTTTAGGGTTTAGGGGTTTAGGGTTTAGGGGTTTAGGGTTTAGGGGTTTAGGGGTTTAGGGGTTTAGGGGTTTAGGGGTTTAGGGTTTAGGGTTTAGGGTTGGGGATCCTGAACCTTAAACCCGAAACCTACACCTTAAACACTATACCGAAGAGCCATGCATAGTTTTGTGGACCAGCCGCACATGTCACTCTCAAACGATAAGAAACCCGAGAAGCGTCATCTAGGGTTTAGGGCTCAGGGTTTATAGTGTTGAGGGTTTAGGGTTTAGGCTACCCAGAAAAGTGTACCTACAAATGCGGCTGAGAGCCGGATAGTAACATCCTAACCCCAGTTACTCCAAGTGTACAAGCGATACCTACAAAAAAGTTTGAAAGCCTTGTCACTGAATGACATGCTTGAGCTTTGTGAAGTGTTAGGATATATAGGACGCAGATCCGCTCGGAAATCAGTGGTCAGTGCATGTTGTACAATAATCCTTGCACGGTTGGCATTGACATTGTGGGGCACCCAAAGACTCATGCAAAAACCCTACACTCTACAACCCTAAACGCCAAAGTACGACACTCCAAACTCTAAACCCCTGTATGCCTATGGTATGGGAAATGCAGGACGAATGACCAATGCTACAGCCGGTGACCAAAATCTCCATGATCCCATAACTAAGGAGTCTATCTTGAATTATACATAAAGCTTCTCGTCACGAGTTATACCCAGAGAATTCCCAATACCCGTTAATTAAGGAATATACCTTGAATCATAATATTGAGGCCCCTATACTTCAAGGTATATTCCTCAATTAAGGGGTATTGGGTTCTCTGGGTAGAAGGAATCATCCTCAATTCAGGGGGCTCTCTGGGGCTCTCTGAGACCCTAAACCCTAAACCCCTAAATGGCCCAAAGCTGCGCAGCCAAGTGGCTTTTGATTCCAGCGGCCCGCAGGGGTCTTGGGAAGGATCTCGATGAGGACCTGCCTCCTGTGCAGGGCTTTTAGGGGGTGCAGGATTTTTAGGGGGTTTAGGGGGCTAGGCAGTTTAGTGGTTGAGGTTTTTGTTTTTTTTTGGGGTTTAGGGTTTAGTGCTTAGGGGTTAGTTAGGGTTTAGGCGCGATGCTTCTTGTTTCGTTGGGGATGCTTATCTAGGTTCCTCAGCAACCCCTTAATTATAAGGGCAACCCTTGTCCTCGCCTACGGCCTTAACAAGGAGACCCCCAAAACTGCAAAGGGCAAAAGGGTACTTCTTCTTCTTCAGATGGTGCAAAGTCCTCCGAGAACGTACTGCATGCTAAATAAATTCAAGAGGTGAAACAGATTCGCAGAGGTGAGGGCCCAGGCGATGAACGGCTTTGGTCTTCAAGCCAATCAGCGAGCTCCCCACATTGCTCCCTAGAGCATGGAAAGTGAAAAGTGCTTGGGATGCCCTGTGCTGCAGACTGGAAAGTGAAGGAAATCCAACTGCAAAGGAGCTGCAGCCAAGTCAAGTGCTGCTTCAAGCTCCTAAGGGTGCATGAACAAGGCCGCCAAAATAGGTCACAGCCTATAACAATCGCTGGCGGGCGGATCTCCAGTGACCGGAAATCAGTGCCGGAGACTCCAACAGGCCCTCGAAAGAAATCAAAACGAAGGACCTCAGGATCCGAAGCCCCAACGACAGGCGAGCCAACGATCAACTTAGCCCCGGCAGTAATACAGCTTGCAGAAGGCCATGTCTGCAAGAGTGGCCTGAAGACCGCTCCAACATCAGCTTTCTCGCGCCTGGCATGAGAAACGGCGTTGCACCACAAGTCAGCCTGCAGCGCAAGACGTGCGTCGTGGGCAAAGGCCTTTACCTGGGCATCGGTTATCTCATCAACCCACAAATCAACTGTTTGCTGCAAGACCGGAAGTGGCTCAATAAACGAAATGACGGCATCGAAGATCATCTCGTCCGAAGTCCACACCCCAGCTCGAAGCTTTCGAAGAAGAGCGATACACACTGTGGGGCCAACAGGCTTAAGGTGACTAGTGCCGATGCCAGCAATTGCAACACCCTGCACATGACCCTCTTTACCTGCAAGAACCGGAAACAGAGTCTCAGCTTCTTCCTCAATGGCTTGACAGCATTGCAAGGAAACCTGCAAATGCCTACGATACTGAGCCAGCATCGTGAACTGCATTCCGCAGGCTTGGCAGCGAGTGCCAATCGCGAATCGCCGAGCTCGCGATCGATATTTGTGGACTTTGGCTGCATGAGCAGACCAAGAGTGACAGTCTGCAAACGCAACTTTACAAATGAGACATGCATGCTCGGTGGATGTCTCGTCAACAACCGGCCTCGGTAAAGGATCCCAGCAAGACCTCACAAGGTTCTGATATTGAACTTCTGCTCTGACACACAGTATGTGCCATTGCTCTGCCCTTCTCAAAAGTCCCCGCAGCTTACCCGACTGATGAAAAAGGGCTTCCCAGGCGGGCCATGCAGAGTCGAAAGCCCCTGGACTGCCAGTGTGTCTGGTGGCAGCCAAGAGCCAGTCCTCAGCTGCTCGAAACCCCTGCTGAAAAGATGGCGCTAGTTGCAATAATGCAAAAGCTGCATTCGGTCCCCCCCGCACGAGTCGGGCCAAAAAGCGAATCCGCTCAAGAGCGAGCAGGCCAGCGAGCGTCGGCATTCCTACTGCCGCAAGAACTTGCAGGTGCGACCAGTTCTGCTCAGCCGCTTTCGGGATCCGGAGCATTTGCCGTAGCATCTTATACAGCCCTGTCTCAAGAAGGCTCCAAGCCTTCTTACAAAGCAAAGGCCAGGCTCCGCTGCCAGCCAACAGGGTTGACAGAACATGGGTCCTGAACAGCTGCATGCGCCTGACTAGATTGATCCTTGGCGAGCAGAATACTTCGCGCTTGCCCTCGATGAAACACCTGTTGGCAGCCTGCAGATGCCCCCGAATCTCCGCTGTCATGCTACCATCAAAGGACAACGCCGATCCCAAATGTCGGTAATGAGCTACAGCGGTCAACATGACTCCCGGCCCATTTTCGCGAAGAACTGGAAGCTTGCCCCCGGCCATGGAGAACACTTGTTGCCTCACTTCACGTGCACCTTGGCCTACTGGGGCTATGAGAGCTGCCGTCTTTTTTGGTCCAACATTGGCCCGAAGCCCATGACCTGCCAGAGTGTCAACAGAGTCGCTGGCAATATTCTGGACAGCACGTGTTAAGCCGCTGGCATGTGGCGCGACGATGCATGTCGCCAAGTCATCAGCATAGACGAAATCCTGAGAGGGAACCTGACAAATCCCAATCTTCCTTCCATCATGCGGCCGAAGATCTCTGGTACCATTCCAGGGCACTTGCGGCTTCCAGCCTTGAGCAGAGAAGTCTCCCCGTCTCACCAGGACTTTGGTGAAGAGGAGTCCGTAAAGGACATCAGCCAGGCTGCTCCCCGGCCTGGTGCCTCGCCGCGTCTGAACTAGACGGTCATCTTGACTCATCAAGAACCAAGTGCTGCAATGCAACTCATGTGCAAGGGAAGAGAGGATGCTCCCTGCATCCACACCGCTCAAGACGTGGCTGCCAGCAACGTGCGCCTGCAATTCCTGCAGATCGTCTTTGGTCAGCTGCAAGGACGCAGCAATGTCCTCAACCGAAGCAGCATCCAAACTTCCTCCAGTGATGAGTTCACGAACAACTGAGTAAAACGCGGAACTGATGTCAATGAACAAGATGGCTGCTGAAATTCCCTTCTTCTTTGCGTATTCAAGGAATGCACGAGTGCAGAAGAATCCCATGGTGTAGCTGGAGCCTTTGCGGCCACCAAGAACAAGCTCCGAGGCATGCTTGTTCCACTCTTTGACAGCCATCGGTCGCACGGCCTTATGCAAAATCTTTTCCAAGACCGACTGCACGAGAATCGCTCTTTGCGCCGAACATGCTGTGGGGTCCGGGGCTCCCGGCTTAGGGATCCTATATAAGGTGCCTCCTTTCAGCCCTATTGGCTCTGCGAGATATGCCAGGGTTTTCAGCAACACTGGATAGAAGAGGATCGCCATTTGCGAAGGAAAATGCCTGCATATTGCGGGCGGCAACCAATCTGGTCCCGCAGCCTTCCGCGGGTTGACACTTCGGAAATGGTGGGCAAGCCGCACTGGATCGACAACCTCATCATGCAAAAGGAAGTCAACCGCAGGTGTCTGTTTCTGGGCCTCAACGCAGCTTGCCACCAGGGCATCAACAGTAACAACTCGTCCGCCCTCCAGCTCAGCGAAGTGGCGTCTCCATTCCGCAGTCACTTCCTCATGGCTACTGCAAAGACCACCATCGCCTTTCTTGAGCTGTGGCAGAGGTTGCATGCCCTGTCTTCTAAACTTCTTGGGACGAAGTAGCCTCTTCATCGCGATATGCACCTCTCCTTCCGGTGCCGCCTCTACTTCATCTGCCAAAGAATCCAAATAAAGGCGCTTATCTCTGCGACACCGCCTGCGTAACTCCTTGCCTTGAGAAGCAATGCCCTCGATGAGGGCCGCGATTGCCCAACGGAGCTGCTGTAACCAACGCCCGCAAAAGAGCTGCGGGAAGGAGACAGCCTCCTTGCCCCAAGCAAGGAAGGCACAACGTAGTCGGGTGAGCCTAAGCGCCTGCAGCCTATCCCTTAACATGTGCCGCCATCTTGCTAAAGTGCCGTGCAGAACTCCCGTGTCCTCACTCAGGAAGGAGCGTCGCATACGCCTTGCTTGAAGCGGAAATGCGCCTGCAAGCTCGGAATACAAATACTCAACCAGCACTGAGGTGTGATCGTGTACATTCGCAGCCCACGGCACGACGGGCGCTTTGTCAAGGATGGCCTGTACCTTCCCCGCATTTGCCGGCATCTGAATGGCAACCGGATCTATGCGCTGCATTTTGGTGCGCGTGTGTGCTCCAACATAAGTCAGAACGCAAGATGCAACGCAGGCATAATGGTCAGGAACAGCATGCCCAGCCGAAATGCTGGGATCAACCCATGCTGTCACTGTCCACTGTTTCCAAGATACAGGGAGACCAAGGAAATCGCATCGGTGCATTTCGCCACTCATGCGTTGAAAGTAAGTACCACCAGGCCCTTGCATGCAGCCATCAAATGTGCTTGGTAACCAAGAGTGCATGCCCTCAAGAAGGCCATGGAAGAAACCCCCTGCGAGGTCCTGCACATCAGCTTGATGCCCACCAATGCAATCAGAAACCTCTGAACCTACACGGCAATTGCCATCTACAAAGACAAGCCAGCCATCCTGTGCCGGGCATGCTTTGCACAAGCGCACGGTCTCAGCCCACCACTTGGCAATGTCTTTTTCTGAGTGTGCCCTATGCGGACCATGACCAACGAAAATGTTGTAAGTGTGACGCAGGAAGTGGCATCTCCCAATCAAGCGACAAGGGTCAGCATGACAAACAACAAAGGTGTGCGCCGGCCACTGCGCGCCCTTAGCAACCCAAAGCTCAACCCCAAAGCAACGTCTATCATTGCTGCCTGAGCAATAGCGCGCAAATTCCTCACCAGGAATGCTGCCTCGATCGGTCCTGGTCTCCTGAATCCCTGCCAGGAAAATGCGCATTTTGCTCAGGGAGTCCCTAAGCAACGCAACGCGTCCGACTGTTCCATGCAAACCCGGACCTCTTCCTTCATCTGGCAAAGAAGGCCCATCTGCGGGGAGAAGGGACAAGGCATTGAATGTCACGCACCTGCATTCGAAACTGTCAGCTCGCCTTTTGCCTTCAGCACTCTGCGGAATGGCCCGTGTGAAAGGACGCATCAGTTGTGTGGGAGATAAGGCCGGGGCAGACTGTCGTGGCTCCCAGGTGAGCATATTGCCCCTCAATGACGGCAAAACACAACTATTTCTGAGCTGAAGACAAAAATGTGGCAACCATCTCGCTGCAGCCGCATCGTTGTCAAGCCACTCAGGGACCCGAAGATAGAAAGGGTACGACTGCTGCCGACCCTGTGCACCTAAATTGGCCAAGCCGTCCGCCAATTCGTTTGCTGCATCACCACTATGCCCTGCAACATGTTGGTAGGTGACCCGCCCTGCATCGAGAACACCTAAAGCAAAGTGAAAACCCCTAGCAGCATCGCACACTATTTCTGGCGGCATGCTGTGCTGCCCAGAGACTCCGCACAAAGCAGCCCAATTGTCAGCCCTGATGACGGCGGGCCTTTTTGTCGGGTGTTGCAAAGCTACAAGCCCTGCCCACCAGAGCCCATACACTTCGGCAATGTACGCGGACAGATTGAGGTACCCACCATTGGCTGGAACGGGGCCAAAAAGACTTCCGACATATTGCCCGGGCAACCGGAGAGTGGAGTCAACAATGCTTAACACCACTGCCCATCCTGCGCTCTGCGGGTGTGCATGGAATGATCCATCGGCTGTCAACACCAGCATCTCATCAGCCGCCGGGAGTCTCCCAACCTGACCAGCATTGGTCCAGTTGAGGAACCGTTCAGGCTTCGGCACATCTGCCGGCAAGTCGGTAAGTTGTCTGACATCGACACTACCTAATGCACCATGAACTAAATCAGCGTCGAAGGGTAGGCAGCATTGCCCTTCATCTAGATTAAAGCTCTCAACACGCCCAGCACCCGTGTCAGGCAAACATGCTGAGAGGTCGATCTGCACAGGTAGTGATCGCGACTCAACGGAATCCGCGCATGCCGGAGGGCCTGAGAAGAAGTGTTCCTGCAATGTGTCCAACAGTGTAGCTGCAAGAAAGAAAGCCTGCGACTCAGGTTGTTGAACAGCTTCCTCAAGCAGCGTAACAAAACCTTCTTCGTCGACAGCATCCGTCAAGGTGTGATGTGCCGGGACAAGATGGCTTGAGGCGACTTCTGGCAAGGAGCCAAAATTTCGACAAGGTGTAGGAACCCTGCGAGAAACAGGTATATCACAGCAAGGGTCCCCGCTGACTATGGCCCATTCGCAGTCAGGTTCACGTGCTGTTCTGACCTGCACTGCTGTGACACACAGGATACTAGCTAGCAACCAAATCCCCACGACTATGGTCCGCTGGCGGCGTGCGACTGAAGTAACAACCCCCAAACCCAAAACAGCAAGGCACAGGAGGCCTCCAAAGCAGCTGCAAAGTCCAAGGAGGAAAGGGGTGAGTGCATGCCTGTCTTCTGCAAAGACACGTTCCTTAAAGGCACGAACCCACATTTCAACTCGACCTGAACCTGTGTCCTGCCTCGGATCACAACGCACAACATGCAGCGTTTGCTCCTCTTGTGGCCCATCATGCGCTGCATTCGGCTCTGGTGCATCAGCAGCCGCACCAGAGGTTGGGACGGATGAACTCCCCGTTCCTGCATCTCGGCATTTCGCCGCATCTGCGCCGGGGAATTCGTCATCTGATGAAGACGAATCGTCATCTCCGAACACTGAGTCGTCCGGCTCCGACGAGCCTCGGGCGAGAATAGCCCCCAAAGGGGGATATATTCTGGCCTCATAATCAACAGTTAGAACTTCCCCATCCTGAATTGCACGCAGGTGGTCCTGTGGTGGCGCCAAGGGCTGTCCTCCGCTAACACATACAGAGTGCTGCGATGGGCAGTAAATCTGAGACCTCTCGTAGATAGGTCGTGTGTCAAGAATACCTCCTGGCGCAACGCCCCAGCTGAGACCGAGCAGGACTGGACGTAAATCCAAAACATAGACAAGGTCCCTAGGGCTCGCTTCGGTCAGGCGACGCAAAACCTGTGTGGCAACCAAAACAGAGCGCGAAAGCCACCCACGATATGCATAATCACACATGTATGGCCTCATGACTACTGCGCAGAGCTGAGGTGCTCGTACACCGAGCAGTGCAGCAAGGTCGGATTGGAGGTACCGAAAACGAAATTGGTCGCTTCTAAAGAAGTTGTTATTCTCATCCCCCAAGACCCAAAGGCTGTCATTATGCCTCAGGATCGTGGGGATGTCGATGACCCACCCTTGCCTGTCCAAGAGCCTGTCGTCAAGGGAGGCAAGGATCGCAATTCGATCATCAGGAAAGCAGACACTCACCAAGTCTCCATCATGCAGATCAAGCGCCTGATCCTCAGGTAATGGCCATGGGATATCCCGAACAAAGACCTGAAGAAAAGGTCTCCCGTCAAGACCTGCGGCTGCGAGCAGGGATTTTCTGTCCGCCCGTCCGAGAAAGCGCTCTGCAAAAAGCCTTCCATCGATGGTACGTGAATCAAACACGCTGAAGACACCCGGGCGCGGCCAAGGCGGTTTGGCAATGAGGTAAAGATAATCGAAATCGGGTTGTGGTGTCACTGGGAACAAGACTGGAAATCGTATCCAACTCTTCTCATTTCGTGCTGCATTAACCGCAGCCACGGCCAACGGGATGGTGGATGGGAACTCTAGGGTGACGACCCCGCTTTCAGCTCGATAGTCCGGCACAAGCACAAGGTAAATGACATCTGTCCCGACCTCATGTGATGCCTGTTGTGCATGCGAACCAGGGGCTTCAACATCGCCAACTTCAGCTCCAACAAGCTCATCACCCTGGTGGGCGGACTCAGATGGGGCACTAACAGCGGCGGTTCCGGCATCATCAGCCAATGTTGGAATTCTTTCGGGCTGAGTGTTGCCTGGGGGCTCCAAGCCCCTCGAGAGGGGCTGAAAGTAGTCAACGGTGAGAACCTGACCCGAGAGGAGCTGAAAGTGTCCTTGTATAGCCTCTGCGCCAGTGACCCTTACGTCCCAGCCGAGCGGTGCACTTCGCCTGAAACTGGCAAGCACTGTCGCGACATCAAGGCGTCCACTCGCAGTGAACTTGAGTCGGAACCCTTCACCAATTGGCCGGCAGTCAACTATTGTAACCGCAAGTGCATCGGCTAACAAGAGCCTGTATGCCTCAAAAACCGCAAGCACATTGCGACATGGTACCCCTACAATTGCACAGTCCTCGATGACAGGTGAAGCTGGACAATGCCGGACCCGACACTCGTCGACACCAAGTGCATCTGCAAGATGTCGTCTGAAATGCATCGGGTGAGCAAAGTCTTCGACGTGCAAAACATGCGAGTTTTCTTGTGCCAAGCAGTATGCCTGCGACAGGTCCGGCTGCGGAAAGGCCTGTACATGGGTCCATGAATGAGGCTGGCTCAGCTGTGTCGGCAGGAAATCAAAAGTTCCCGGCCCGCGACCGGCCAGAACTATCAGGATTTGCACCCCCGGAAAGAGATGGGCATCAATGCCATCTGGCAGGGGCATGTTGTCATCCCCAACATACACTTCATAGTCCTGGGCATCCGGTAGCTCAGCAATCCTGAGTAAGAAATCGGCGGTAGCATACGGCGGTGCGTAGATGGCAAACACACGACCATCTACTCTCGCAGTATTAAAGCATGCGACAATCAGATGCGGACCCCAGCGAGGCAGTGCGACAAAAAGAGCATAGCCTGCAAAGACCTGTGGGATGACATGCTGCAAGTGTGGAAATCGCAAGCAGGAAGCTGTGCTACGCCTTTCCTGCAAGAGCGCCTCAAATTCCACAAGTGTGGTCGGAAGAGCAGCTTCGATCTCACAGCACTCATGTGTGTAATCTGGCACTACAACCCGACAACGAATGCGAACTACTTGGTGCTCTGTTGGTTCCGTCTGAATCAAGAGACCTTCATCAAAGGGGATCCCCGGCATAACGCCGTCAGTGAGACCTGGCCAAGCTCCGCCTAAGTTGAGCACAGCTGCTCGCAGATCATCTAGGCGGTAGGCACTCGCAAGGTCAGCTGAAGAAGGCTCCCGCCATAATTTGCAGGCGCTTGGAAGCAGGCCAGGTGATGCATCAAGCCATGCTCCATCTGATCCAACAAGTTTGCCAACAAAAAGTGCGCACGCCGGACCCTCAGTGCCACTGATTGCTGACTGTGCCAAGCTCAGTTCGCACAATTGGGTCCACTCGAAATTCCGGATCTGTGTCCCTATCTTATCAGACGGGGGATGCTGCATGCCGGGCGGGGATCTAGAGCGAGAACGGCTCTGTCTGTCTGGGCTGGCGTTTGCTGGCGGCGGTGGCCCAGCAGGGCCTGCAACGCTACTCCCGGTGGCTTGGTGTTCGTTTCCAGAGTCGTCATCATCTTCATCCCCATCTGAGCTCTCAGAGGCTCCTGAGTCCTCCGTATCATCTGCATCCCCATCATAAGAAATGGCAACATATCCGAATGTAACCACATCTCCTTCGCTTAACTGAATTCTCCCATTATGGCCGGGCCGCGGCCAAAAGGAAATCCTGAAGCATGGAGGAGCGTTGAGACCGAGAAATTGCACCAGCTGATTCGGATCGGCCTCAGGTTCAGCCAAAAAGATATGCTCCACCTTTCCGCTGGTTTGGCGGGCATCCAAAAAGACAACGATGCTAACCCTCTCTGGACATGGGGTAAGAGGGTAAATCGAGAGCACATCACGGCAAGAAACCCCGAAGATGTCAACATTGGTCAGAGCATTGCCCCTTGACGCAGTTGTAAGCACTTGGCCTGGGCTCCGCTGGACTCTGTCAGCGAGGAAAGTCCTGGCGGACACATTGGGGTAACGAGTTGATGAAAAAAGCGTATACTGGTCATGATGCAGAACCAGCACTGGCCACTCAGTGCCTAACGGTGGCAGATCGGGATCCTCTCGCCACATGTTAGGCCTATCCAGTCTAGCATTGATTGTGCTGTACCAGATGGGCTGTTCGGCTGCAGGACAGAACTGGAGCACACCTGCGGGGACCGCCAGGATGGAGGTATCCGGCGTCATGGCTTGATTACTGCCAAATGCAAACACACGCCAATCAGTACAGCCATGCCTGGCAGCTTCACGCAGGCAGTCGCCATATGTGATGCGCTCCCATGAAAATGCTGAGTAAACTGGTCCATTCAGTCTACGAAAGTCGAAGACCACGACTTGCATGTCTGCATTGGGGAGCCATCTAGGTGCAATGACAACTGAAGCGTAGTCTGGCCCGAGTTGTGGGAACACCGCCAAAGGCACCTGAGTGAAGCGTAAATTTAACCGAGTGGTGGCGTCCTTAATGCCCTGAATCAGCTCATAAAGCGGCAGTGGGACCCGCAAAGCAAAATGCACCACGTCGGCTTGATGCCCAGGGGACATGACATATGCTACCCCATTGTATTCTCTGGGATCTCGCATCGCTTCTGTGTTATCATCGATCGGTGGGACCGGCAGCCTTTCATTGTTCTCCAAGGACTCCTCCCACACCTGCCTCTGAGAGTGCCAAAGCAAGCTCTCTCGAAGCTCGAAGCTCTGACTCGTACCTAAGTCCGGCAAATCTGCACCTTGCGGCTGTGTCAGCCCGTTAGGCAGGGGTTCCGGAAACATAATTGCCGCACGAATCAAAATGTCAACCGCTTCACCCCACAACCTGGGTGCGGCCCACACGAGTCTGGGGCAAGATGTCAGACAAAGAAACTGCAAGATTCTGACACCGAGCGGCAGTCTGTGCATAGTTGCCTTGCAGGGGTCTGATCGACGGCTCTTTCCATCCCTACCGCTACGAAGTGCCAGAACCTCGGCCTGTGCAGGTGAGGTACAGGCAAACGGCAAAAGAAACCGTTTGGTAATCCCCTTTGCAGGCAGCATCAACAGTTTGCCAAAAGGACTATGCCGAACCTGACTCTGCCCAGTCAAGGCGCTGCACAGAACCAGAAATAACAACACCAAAAGGTGATTGAAGAAACCGATAACCAGCTCAAAAAACCAGAACCTTGGCAACTGACCTTCGCAGAACCAAGAAAAGAACTGGCAATGAGCTGCTGTAACGGGTCGGCGCTGCACCTCAGACGGACAACGTCCCAGAGCCACCGATACGTTTGTTAGGCCCCGTCTGAAAGACACAAACCCTGATGGTGCGAGGGAAGCAGCAAAGCCCACTACTTCCTTCTGTAAAAGGAAAAAGCCTGCCATGAAAGGATCAACGGAAGGACCGTGAGGACATGCTAAACATCGAAGTCCAAATCCAAATCCACGGGCACATCCCGGGTCCCAAGGGCATTGCCACAGGCAAGCAGAGCCGGTAAAAACCCAAACATCCCGGCTCGTAAGAAATCCGACTTTGAAGTGGCCTGAGAAGGGCGGGAGGAACAAGGGCAGGGGCTTTCCCAAGCAAAACGGCCTACCCTGTACATCTCTTACCGCGCTGTCCCTGGCCCACTGTACAAAACCCTCACATACGTCGCAGACCAAGCTTCCCAACTCTGTCCATCGCCCTGGTCCCACTGAAAAAACGTCACCTCCGGGGGAGGACGAGGAGCCAAAGAGAGCATGCTCTCCAGGGCTTCCTGGCTCCCACAGCAGACGATCTTCAGTAGGGCTCCGGCGGGAGATGCGTCCTACCCATTGGGGGTCTCGCCAGACGCTGGCTTCTCCTCGGTTGGGCGTTCCTCTTCCATAGCTGCATCCTCCTCGTCGTCGTCGTCGCGGATCTCGATTCGTCTGGAAGCTAGCTGGGCCACAGCCTCTCTGACATCCTTCGCTCCGAAGGCCTTCATGGCTTCCAATTCCTTTTGCCTCCGCTCTTGAAGCTTGTCCGATAGCTCGACTCGTGGGCCCATCGCCGAAAGAGGTGTGGTAGGCCGGGAGTTCTGCTTCACATCCGTCCTTCGGACCGGGGTGCCTCTGGGGCCCTGGACCTCTTTCCTCCCGGTATGCGGAGTTGGTACTGTCGCCGGAGGGGCTGGGGAACCAGCCAAGGCCATAGCCTCCATCGATGCCGAAAGGCCCCCGCCAGGCGAAGGCGCTGGAGTAGCCACCGGCCCATCCAAGTTCGTAGTAGCTGCTACCAGTTCCTCGGTTGGTGCAGCCGGAACCACAGGCGCCGTACGGCTGGGGGTCATGGGCGGTGCCGATCGCCGAACCGGCGTAACAGCCGCCGTCCTTTCTCCCACTGCCATTGCCCTTCTCAGAACGCCTTGGATGTCCCTGTCTGAGGCTTCTTCCCATTCTTGAACCATCTGATCCCAGCTCTCCTCCTCCATCGGTCTCGCTGTGCTCATCTCGAGAGAGGCGGCCTGAAGAACAGCCGCTCGCAGCTGCTCGCGGGACTCGTCCTGCATCCGGATAGCTTCGGCAATCTCTCGATCGAGATTCTCCACATCTCGAGCATGCCTGGCTTTCTCCTGAACCCACTTGCGCTTCATGTCCTGCATCCAGGTCGCCCACTGCTGCTCGCGTCGGACTTTGTCTTGCTGCAGTTTCTTGACCCGATGCTCCGTCTTCCGGGTGTGGTTCAGGACGACTTGCACACGTGGTACCAAACCAGCTGCAGCCGTCAGATCCTCTTCTGTCTCCTGAGAGCCACGTGCTGCTTGATTCGCTGGTGGCATCCTGGATGTGTAGCCAGGTATCTCGGACCTGGTGTCGTAGTCTCGGCGCCAAGGTGCCGCTTTGGGCGACACGGCCCAGGATCCACGCCAAAGCTGTTGCTCGTATCCACTTGCTGATCCCACTCTGCCGTCGCTCCATTTCTTGCCTCTGCCCATCTGCAAACGAGTCTTGAAACTCCCACCAATCGAGTGGTGGGCTGCCAAGAAGGCCAGGTTTCTCCCCGAAACTGGCTTGCCAGATGTAAAAGCTTTCCTGATTCGGGAACGCTTGGCTCTTCGATGGCGATGCCAACTCGGAGACCAAGGATGCTTAGCAATGGCGAGGCGGATTCGTGTGTCTACACACTGGGGCGTCTAAGTGTTCCGACTCTGTCGTCGGCAATCTGAGCCCTAAAAGGGTACTATTGATTAACCTAGTTACAGAACCCACTAGTTCGGGTTTCCGGTGGTTTTTGCAAGGGTTCGTAGGTTCTTATGCGGCATTTCTAAATTCGGGAGCTTTCGTAAGGTGCTAAGGGGGCACGCCTTCAAGCTCCTCTTGCATCTTACGTACCAAGTCGTGTTTCTTCCCAATACAGCAATTTTCTGAGGTCTAAATTTCTCCCATTGCCTAAGTAAGCTTGTGTTCTGCGACCTCTGAATACCTAAGCCCACAATCCAAAAGCCTCAAACCTATACCCTAAGCCCAAAATCCTAAACCCGAAACCTACTTCCACAATACACAGCAAGACTAATTTACGGTTAAAATGTCTACTAAACTGTATAAGAAGACCCCAACGCATTTTAATGGTTGGGGATTGGGGCCTTGATAACTAGAATAGGGTTTTTGGGGTATACTACGCTATATATATATATATTAAGAAACCACCAACATAGTATTGGTATTTCTTGAGGCCACTGTGTAGCAGGGCTGGTAATGTTTGGCTTGCGTGGTTTCGCGCCGTGGCTCTAAGATATTTTCGCCACGACCTTGGATACTTCCCCCACTCAGTAACAGTTTAGTACTCTTCATAATATGGATATATAAGGCCCTTAATCGTAGCCCTCTTATAGACTGTTACTGTATGTGGGCAGTACCCAACCCTAAACCCTGTCGGAAGCCTTAACCTCGAAGCCCTTAACTCAAAGGGGTGTAGGGGGTGTGGGGGTTTGGGGGCTTTGGGGTCTAGGGTGTAGGGTATAATAGTAGAATGTAGGGCTTCTATATTTGGAATTACATTATGATTTGGAGAAGCCTCACCCATAGCTCACCTAGCAGCCTTTGGATAAGCATGTAGGGCAAAAGGGTCTTTAGCTCTAGAGCACCCCTTGTAACTTGTTGGCGTTTAGTCCCGAATCAAGGGAGTAAAGGAGAGACCCTTAAAGTGATCCCTGGGGTTATGTGGGGGCTTTATGAGACTGTATAAGGGGTTTGTAAGGGTTGTATAGGGTATTAGGATTAGGGGTCCCTTCTAGAGCTCCCTCCTATTGTCCCTTAATGTTGTCTGAACGGTTTTCGCAACTACGCAAAACTCTACTATTCGGGAACTTGGACCCTCGGGGTAAGGTTCGTAGTTCCAAATGGTTAGTTCTCTAAATTAGGGTCCCTTTTGGGATCCTCTGTATAAGGGTGCCGTACCAAACTGGGGACCTAAAAAGGGACCCTAGTTTAGAGAACTACCCAAATCCATGGGCAAAGGTTGGCCGAGAGCCTCCTAACCCCTGAACCCTAAAGCCTAAACCCCTAAACCCCTAAACCCCTAAACCTCTAAAGAGGTGGAAGCCGCTCGGCAACGGCCCCTGCGAGGTCTGCCGCTTCTTGGCGGAGGTTGGCTCCCTGAACCTTCAAGCCTTCACGACTATACTGGATCCTTGTCAAGGGATTTTGTTTAAGTTACCATAATAAAGAAGCCATACTATATATTTACTATAGATCCCCCTTATGTGAACTTCAATAAAAAATCCGCTAACAAGAACCCAGTATAGGGCTTAGGGTTTAGGCCCGTCTGGTGCTTGTGTCCAGTCGCAGGGTTTAGACCGAACCTGAAGAGTCCACGTATCCAAGGATCACATACCAGGACCCTCCTTGTGCCCTCAAATCGGGGTATGTGGTTCCAAGTAATGGGCATTTAGGGTCTGATAGAGGGTAGATGGAGGGTCGAGAGTCGAGGTAGTCTCCCAAATAGTAACCTACACAACTACTATCCCAAACCCGAGTCCCGAATTCGTTGGTCCTTTGGACCCTGGGGGGAAGACTTTGAGAGTGCTTCAGGCCCCTGCAGTACTAGTCTTAGCTGCCCAGTACCCTGGCCCAAAAAAGTTTAAATTTTTCCTTGAGTAGGGGTTTAATATACCAAACAAGTTTAAAGTTTACCTATTGGGCTCCTGAGATATAGAGGCCTTAGTAAGTAGAATAGGGTTTTGGGGTCCATTATACTCCCAACATACTTCGGACCCCCCTGAGAAAAAATACGGTTGATGATATAAACCCTGCATTACCCATAATAAGGAATGTACAGTAATTCCCGTAGTTTAGGGTCCTTAAGGTAATGCTAAGGATTTATATCATCAACAGTAGTACTGGCAATTATTGAGGCCCCACCCTAAACTCTAAACCCTAAACCCCTAAACCCCTAAACCCTAAACCCTAACAGCAGCTCCGGTGCCTCTGGCTTTCTTGGTAGGCGTCAAACTGAAAGCCCCACGTCTCGTCGCCTGGAAGAGATCCGCTTTTTAGGGGTTAGGAGCCTTAAGAAGTGCTCTTTTAAGGGATCGTTTAGGGATTTAGGGTTTTAGGGTTTAGGGTTTAAGGATGTAAGGCTTCGGGTTTAGGGTTTAGGACTCCTTTATCCTAAGGCTCTAAGGACTCATAGTTTTATGGCTTTTGGGCCCAAAGACCATACTACATAAGGCTTTTTGGGCTGCTTAGGGCCGAAGGGTAAGGGTTCACACTGTTGGGCTTGTAACAGGTTGTGAGTCTTAACCAGGCTGTGCACGAACTACAACCCCAAACCCGAAACCCGAAACCGTGTTTATAGCCCTACGGCTCAAAATAGCCCCAAAAGCCCTATAGAGTATGGTCTTTGGGCGGCCCGAAAACCTTAAAGTATGAATCCTTAGAGCCTTTAGGGTAGGGCTGTTTACGTGAGTTTGGAGGGAGCTAGAAAGCTAGACTCGGGCTTTTCTCGTATCGTAGAATAGAACTATACGGGTAGTTTCTCTGAATTAGGTCCCTTTCAGGTCCTTTTTATATAAGGATGCCGTACTATATTGGGGACTTATAGCGATCAACATGTAGAGAACTACCCATATGCACTGTCAGGGTGGGCAACTGAGTTCGAGCCTTAGAGGCCCGCAACTCCTGATCCGGCCCACCTGGCGCTCGTGTCAGCGAGAGGTAGATGTCCTGGTCATGATGGCTCCAACCATGGCAAGGGTATTGCAAATGGGTCCTAGGTACTGTTTATGGGGGCTCCTTCCCTAAAGCATAAGAAAAAATTAGAAATTCGTAAAAAGGAACCCTACATTCTACTGTATAGGTACAGAGGACCCTTTAGTTGTTGCTTATATTGCTTGCTATTGGATGCGTACGTCATTTCGAACGCAACGCCACATTCATTGAACCCAGTCTGGAGTAAGTGTCTCTCTTCTGACAAACCTGTTCATAAGTACCGTACAAACAACAATCGAACCCTAAACTCTAAACCCTTGAACCCTAAACCCTAAAGCCTTGAACCCTGAACCCTTGAACCCTAAAACCTTGAACCCTGAACCCTTGAACCCTTAAAACAACCCTATACACTTAACTGGACCTCTAAGACCCTACACGGAGAGAGAGCTCTAGAGAGCCGATGCCCGAAAAATCAGTCCCAGCGGAGCCCTCCGCTAGCAACAGGAAGAAATTGGCTCCAGGAAGTAAGAATAGGGCCTATGCAGTCAGGATGGAATAAACCTAAACCCTAAACCCCATCCATAGGCCCCTAAGTAGTTCCTTTTTATGGCTTATATTTAGAATCCTACAAGGTAACCCCAAAAAGGAGCCACTTAGGGGGCCTATGGGTAAACCCTAAGAAAAAAGCAGAAACCACGAACAACGAACCAAAAGCAATGTGTCAGGCGGTCCCTGTCTGCTGTCGTGGCATCAGCGTCGGCTTTTGAATCGAGCAGGCGTTTCTTGGCAACGGTCTAGGGTTTGGGTTTTTGGCTTTGTGGCTACGTTCCAGAGGATCAGGGGACGCAGCAACGGGGAGATACGCAGGATTGCAAGTAACTCTTATCAAACCTAATAGTACTTTACCACCGATTGATAAGGATATGGGCCGCCAGGTCCGCGGCGGGAGAGACTTTTCGAGGTGTATTGTTTGTGGTTGGGGTTTCGTGCTAAAGTGTGGGGTGAAGAGATGATACAGGGTTCGATGGCGGAGATTTTGCAGAGAGTAAACCTGGCCATTGTGTGCAAACAGACGAGGAACAGCTTCAAGGAATCACCCTTGACCTGTGATGCTTTGGAAAGGGGGCCCCTCCCGAAACCCAAACATGACTACACTGAAACCTTTAGGGCTTAGGGCCGGTTTAGGGTTTTAGGGTTTAGGGCTTTGGGGTTTAGGGTTTCGGGTTTAGGCTTCCCTAAACCTTGAAACCTCAACCCGGCTTTAGGATGGGAGTTGGGTGTTTGGGAGGCAAAGTGGGTCTAGGATATCATGCTTGCTGCCAGATGTAAGCTTTCTGTCAGCTTGGTCAATGCTCGTGCTGCCTTGCAGTAGATATATACGGGACAGACACCGACTTCAAAGTGTGAGGTGGGTTGGCAACAAGAACAAACACGCAGATAGACCGATTTACACATCGAAAACTAAACTTACTTGGGACACTTAAAGCTCTGTTTGTCTCAAGCTTCCTAAACCCAACCCCAACTTAACCCCCTGAGCCAATCCACAATCCCGACAAACAACAACAGACGTCATCAAAGGACCTTTACTTTGTAGAACCCGAAACAAGCCGCTCAGCAGTGGACTCTGTGCAGCCCTGTAGACCCCGTACTCGATTCTATAACTATAACCCGTCTAATTTCACAGGGAACCTCAGACCCTGGACCCCTAAACCCAAACCTCTGTAAACCCTAAACCCCTAAACCCAAAACCCCAAGCTCTCTAAACCTAAACCGCCATACCATACTGTACCCTAAACCCTCCAAGGCCCTCCCTAAACCCCTAAACCCTAAACCCTAAGCCCTAACCCCTAAACCCTAAACCCTAAAACCCACAAACC
>CAJNJA010033942.1:811-29676 GCA_905231915.1 Symbiodinium necroappetens
CTACTACTACTCCTTCTGCTACTGCTACAACTGCTACAACTGCTACAACTACTACTACTACTACAACAACTACTACTACAACTACGACGACTACTACTACTTTTACCAATACTGCGACGAAGATTAATGAGCAGCTGTGGCTACAACGGCAACATCAACAACTGTGGTGCTTATGATTATTCTTATACTATTGTTATCATCCTAAACTGTATCTGCAAGTCTTTGTTGCTGAGGGGCCTCCTCGCAAACCCTAGAAAACCTTCTTTCCTTCTCCCTAGCCGAGGCGCGAGACAAGTACCGCAAGCTGATCCGCAAGCATGCATTGCACTTCAAGAAGCGGGGGGCGGCGTGGATGCAAGAGGGACTTCAGCATCATCCCGCAACCCTGATTCCTGACATCTGCACCCCTGGCTGGCCCTCCAACAGGAGACCACAGTCGCCTCGTAGGGCCTCATATTGAAGCCTCGCTCATTTCAGAGCATGGGGTTGTTTCTGCCTGGGGCCATCTCGAACATTGGCGATTTTTGACATCCCACAACCCACAACCCTAAATCCACCCGAGGTTTGGAATTCGGAAACGATGGGCCGAACAAAAACATGACTTGTTAGACCTGTCGAGTCCAGGGTTTTGGGCCTTCGGAATGTCTCCACTTCATGAATCTCTAATACTCCTGCAGAGCATGATCCAGGCCAGGCTATGTTTCCATGGGCAGCTGTGCACCCGTATGCCGCTCTCATGAACACCCTCACCGACACCTTGAACCCTAAACCCGAAGCCTACATCGTTGTGCCGCCATGGGAGTCGATCCTAGCCGTCTCGTGGTCTCGGAACATTTCACACGTAGATGGACCGTCCCTGTGCCTGAAGAAGTAGAAACCCGCTTACGCCGAGACTGCCCGCAATAGCCCAGGGCGAAATTTTTACGTTAGAGTATGCATGTATAGTACATTATAATTTTAATGGAAGGGCATGAGAAAGGGATCTCTAATTAGAAGCAAGCTATTGAAGTCGCGCGGTATGGCGAGGTGAAGATCGCTACGCCACAAGACATCTACTCAGGCGCGACCACTGGGGTGTTATTGTTTTGGGGTTTAGGGGATAGGGGATAGGGATCGGTCTTATAGGGCAGGGCTTAGAGAGTTTAGGGCTTTGGGGTTTAGGAGTTTGGGTTTCCGGGTTAAGGTTTAGACTCTTCATTATCCTTGCTGTTTTCGGGCTTCCTGCCCAGAGTTATCTACAATCCTGCACCCTGAGCGGTGTCATACAAGTCATACATAGCTCATGGTTGTTAGGGAAGGCTAATCTAGCAACCGTGTTGTTATCAATCATTACCGTCCCATCAGAACAAAACCGTCACTCATCGCTTGGCAAACTGCCCGGCACATAAGCCGCAATCCTACATCGCTCCGAAGTCAAGACCGAAAGAACCTGAATAGCTTGATAAGACATTGCTTCAAATGTGGCTGCAGACTGTTCGATGTCTGTAGCACGTCGAAGAGGAACCACTGTAGAACCCTTATAGCCCCTTCTGGTAAGCCTTAAGCCGCGAACGCCACCAGGTTGGGCGAAGCGAAGTTGGGCAAGGTGGCACACTGGCTCAGAGCAGTGTTTTTTGTAGATAGCGTGGAATCCCTATGCCTTAGGTTTCCTATTATAGTTTAGTATAGTATTCTGATGATCATTAAGGCTCTACATTGTTCGACTCTTTTCGGGGGTCCCTGGAATAGCCTTGCATTCCCAGGTGTGGAGGGGCATTGCTCTCGAACTCTGGGAAGATCTGGACTTTAGTGGGTTATGCCTTCTAATATCGATGATATGAGCCCTGATACAGACTGTGGACAGAAAACCAAGGTTGAGTATCCGGAACTGTGGCAGTTTACGGTCACGGGTAATGCAAGGTTCTGT
Source organism: Symbiodinium necroappetens (assembly GCA_905231915.1). NCBI lineage: Eukaryota > Dinophyceae > Suessiales > Symbiodiniaceae > Symbiodinium > Symbiodinium necroappetens. The sequence continues at coordinate 2,718 of CAJNJA010033942.1, forward strand.
CCATCAGCAGCAGGAATAGAGAGAGCATCGGGATGGACGTTGTAATTCGGCATTGAGCTTGTGAGTAGTGAGTAATAGCGAAGCCCTAGTGCATATACATATATATATATATGTATATATATGTGAATATTCATGCATGAATACATGATTAACCATCCATATATATACACAGATATATATATACACACATAAGAGTACATTGTAGTATATTTTAGTATATCATGGTATAATATAGATATTATAGTGAACTATAGTATATTATGGTGTATTATAGTATAACACAGTGTATTATAGTATATCATAGCATTCTATAGTAAACTACAGTATGTTATGGTATGGTATGGTATGTTATGTTATAGTGTTTACAGTATGTTACAGCATGTTACAATGTATTACACAGTACATTACAACACATCATAGTATAATCGTAGTGTGCCACTTGTCGAACTACCTTTACATGAAAGCCCGGACTACAGTCCCAATCATTTAGTTCCGGACATCCGAATCCCCATCGCCGGCGCTGCTTCCAGCATGTGCACCAGAAGCCTCACCGTCACCGCCAGCTTCAGCATTACCATCACCATCTACCAGCGTCAGCCTTGAGCAAGCCCCAGCTTCATGATGATGATGATGATGATCATCATCATCATCCTCTGCATCGCCACCATGACCTCATCATAGTCTTCCTCTTGGTCCACGTCCCTGTGCACAGCATTTTAGTCCTCGTCGTCCTCGTCTTCCTCCGGATCTTCGACACAATCACCATCACAACAACATCATCATCATGATCATCGCCATCTTCCTCATCCTCCTCCTCCTCATCATCATCATCGTCGAAGTCGTCATCGTCATCATCCCTGCATCGGCATCGTTTGGATCACGCCATCATCACCATAAGTCATGGTGCCGCTTTGCGATGCCCAGGAACAGTCCGCTGGACCGGTGGCTGCAACATCGACGTGGCCTGGATGGTGTATTAACCCTAATTAAATGGAAACTTGCCAAAGTAATTAAGGGGCATCCGATATCACGTAATGTCGAGCCTGAATATATATATATATATACACATACACACACACACATATACATATATATATATACATATACATATAATATACACACATATATATATATACACATATATATATATATATACACATATATATATATATGTCCGACAGCGAGAACCGTGGTTTCGGCACGCGCATGTGTTATGCGTGGTTCCTTCTGAAGTGCAGGCCGTAGGTATGATAAGTATGCTTGCCCCATCTGACAGGGTATACGCAGTAGTTAGTAGGTGGAGCACGCGAAGTGACGTTGAGTTCTCGACAGCAGGTTTTGCATGAACCTGCCCTGCACGAGTATGAGTTAACAGTGGAGGGAGCAGCCCAAAACCTTTGATGCTGCCATGGCATGGTCATCACAGTTTGGCTGCTGTTCATGTTGGTACTGTTGCTGTTGGACTTGTTGTGGTTGCAGGCGTTTCTACCCCTCTCATTATTGATTGAATTCCTACCAGTCCTACCATAGGCACTGATGTTTTGTGCGGTTCCTGTAGAAAGCTACCATGAACACTTCTTTTCGATTTCCCATCACGAGTAGTACTAACCATCGTACTGAGTGGTTTATAGCCTTTGCTTGTACCAGTCCTGCGTATGCGGCGAGTATTGCTGTAGCTACAGTCTGGAATCAGGAAGAAAACTCGAAACACGGACCTTTGAGACAGCAAAACCCTAAGCCCTAGTTGCATAAACCCCTAAACCCTAAGCCCTAATTTCTCGCCCAACGTCTCCACCCGCAAGCCGCAAGCAGCTCACGGACCGGGCCAAACCAGACAGTCGAAACCTGAAGCGAGTGCCTCAAATCCCAACGCCCCAAGCGCGAAGCCCTAATGTAGCGGGCCTCAATAATTGCCTACATTATTTTGGGTTCCTTACTATACTTAAACTATAAAGGACCCCAAAACCCTATTAAGATAATTAAGGCCCCCTGTATGAACCTCGAAGCAGAACCCCGAGCCTGAACTTCGACTCTGGAAGTTGGATAAATTGTTCCTCAAGCCCTTTCGGATTTTCTGGAACTCTGTCAAAGGGGGTGTTTAGGGGTTTAGGAGTTTAGGGTTTAGGGTTTAGGGGTTTAGGGGTTTAGGGGTTTAGGGGTTTAGGGGTCGGGGGCCATGTCTTGGCAGCGAACCGCAGGAAGTTGGAACATGGGGGTTAAGAAGGATGAATGCTGGGATTCCCACTGCTTTGTGTCCAGGGCAAAGAGGAAAATCATGTGTCAACCTTGTGGTTTCCCGTCTTGACCTCCACGCCCCAAAACACCATAGACCTTATAAGCCCTAAGCCCTAAACCTATAGACCCTAAACCCCCCTAAGCCTTAAACCCAAAACCTGGGCCGCTCCGACATCAAAAAGCCCACAACAGCGCCTGTTAAACCCTAAACCCTAAACCCTTAAACCCTAAACCCTTAAACCCTAAACCCTTAAACCCTAAACCCTTAAACCCTAAACCCTTAAACCCTAAACCCTAAACCCATGAATCCTAAACCAAGGCGAACACTTCGACCCCGAGCTCAAGGGCACAGAGGCCTGATTGGCTTTGTTCGCGGAGGTTTTCCATTCGGTGCTCGGCCTCGGGGTGGAGCGTTTAGAACGATACAGAGAAGATTAGGGTTTAGGGTTGAGGGTTTAGGGTTAGGGTTTAGGGTTTATAGGGTTTAGAGTTCAGGGTTGCGGGTATAGGGGGTTTAGCGGGCAGTGGGTTTACAACGAGTCCTTATAAGACTCTGCAGGATTTACACGGGTTTTTCAGGTTTACAGGGTTCAGTTGGGCCTTTGGTATGGTTTGTCCAGGGTCTCTGGAATTTTCGACGGTTTTGCAAGGTTGTCAGGGGTAAGGGTTTAGGGCTTCCACGTTTGGGGCTTCAACGTTTGGCGCACCCTAGTACACGAAGCTCCAAATCCCTAATCCCCGAAAGCCAACGCTTCGTTCGCATCCAAGATGGAGTGTACGGCCCAGTCTTCAGCAAAGTCGGGATAAACCCTTAAGCCCCTCGACCCTAAACCCTACAACACTTGGACCTAGTCCCTAAACCCAAAGCCCCTGGACCCTAAACCCTACAACACCAAGGAACAAGCCCTAAACCCAGACCCCCGGGAGGATCTAAAAAGTAGATCTCCTACTTTGCGTCCCTAACTACTAAAGGGTACTTTATAGGAGCCCCCTTAAGGGAGCGACTTGTTGGATCCTCCGCCCTAAACCCCTTAACCCCTGAACCTTACACCCCAAACCCTAAACCCCTAAGCCCCGAAGCCCATTAAACCTCCAAACTGAACCAGGCGCCCGGGCCGCCGTCATCAACCTGAGGTCCGACGTCGCGCGCGCACGCGCGGGAAAAAGGCATGGGGGAAGTGATAGAGTTCAGGGTGTAGGGTGTCGGGTTTAGGGTTGAGGGTTTAGGGTTGAGGGGTAAGGGCTTAGGGTTGAACACACAGTTACTCATAAGGGTTCTAGAAAGGCCTCGCAGAAGGTTCTTTTTAAAGGGTTCTTATAAGGGCTCTTGTAACGGTTTCTCATGACGTTTCGAGACAGGCTTCTTACTAAGATATCTTTCTTGTCAGGGTTCTGCAAAGGATCGTATAGTGGTTCCTGTATCAGGGTTTAGGGTTTAGGGTTTAGGGTTTAGGGTTTCTAGTAAGAGCTCACGGGTGGAGAGTGTCTCTGAGTGGTCCGCTCAAGTGTTTTGGAGTGTCGCGGAGTGCTCCCCCGAACATGTTGAGCACTAAGAGTGCCGAACCCTAAACAGCCCTAAACCCTACATGAACGATTCAAGTTCTACGCTAAACTTGGCTCCTGATCCTGTAGCAGTGGTCTCTGCTTGTCGTCTTTAATCAAGCCGGAAGCCCCAAATCAAGCCGGGAGCCCCGCATGGGAGGTTACGGAGTGAACCCTAAACCCTAAACCCCTAAACCCCTAAACCCTAAACCCTAAACCCTACAGCAAGGTTTTTCCCTGATTCTCAGCACCTGCCCTGGACTCCTGAAGCCCCGGGCACGCAAAACTCAAGACCCTTACACCCGAACTGCAAAGCCTAAACCCTAAGAATCTCAAACCCTAAAGCCCCGAATCGTAACGCTCGAAACCTAAGCCGACCCGTCGTCCGACGACTTAAAACCCCAAAACCCTAAACAAACCCTAAACCCTAAGCCCTAAACCCTGAACAAACCCTAAACCCTGAAACCCTAAACCCTAAAACCCTAAAGCCCTAAAACCCTAAACCCTAAACCCTGAAACCCTAAATCTTAAGCCCTGAAGCCCTAAACCGATGGCGGGAGCCAACGACCTTTTCGGGTACAAGCGGAAGCAGTCGAAGGAGGTGCTCGGATTTTAAGAACCAAGCGTCCTTTTTTCAAGGGGTCCAGGGTTTAGGGTTTGGGGTTTGAGGGTTTTAGGGTTTAGGGTTCAGGGTTTACTGTAGGAGCCCGATTAGGAGACTCTGGGTGTTGATTAGGGCTCTTAAGATGAAGCCTACTATTTTTGGAGGTTATAGGGTCAGGGTTTTTTTTACTCAGATTCCGACATTACTGCAAGCATCTTATAACAAGTCCTCTGAGAAGAGTACTACGAGGGTTCTCGGCTTGATAAGGGTTTGGTGCTTGGGACATCGGGTTTAGGGGTTCAAGGAAGATCAACGTTTTCGAATCTCATGCGCTGTTGTCGTCACAGTAGTTGTCCCCGTCGTCGTCGATGATTAGGATGATGATGGTGAAAAGAACGATGACGATGAAGTGGCTGCTTGTGAAAGGCACGGAGCTCGTTTTCAATTTTCAACACTCTATCCAAAAACCCGACGTGTAGAAGCATTCGTCGTCGCAGTCGTAATGGTCATCGTCGTCCTCATATTCGTAGTTGCAGTCGTAATCGTAGACTTATGGTTTCTGTTGTCGTCGTCGCCGCAGCAGCAGCAGCAGCAGCAGCAGCATCATCAGGAGCAGTCGTAGTTGTAGTAGTCGTCGTCGTCGTAGTAGCAGTAGTAGCAGTAGTAGCAGTGGTAGCAGTAGCCATAGCAGGTAGCAGGTAGCAGGTAGCAGGTAGCAGTAGCAGTAGCAGTAGCTGTAGGTGGAGGAGGAGGAGGAGGAGTCGAGAAGGAGGAGGAGGAGGAGGAGCGGGCGGCCACAGCAGCAGGATGAGCAGCTGCAGCACCGGCAGCCGCGCGCAGCAGCGGAAGCAGGAGTGGTAGCGAAAGGCCATCACAGTAGCAAGAAGACCGGAGCGCGTAGGAATTGCAATTCTCGATTCTCGATAGGGATCTTCCAAGCACAGCCGTCCAGGTGGAGCCTACCTTCGGCTACGAGGACTGCTTTTGAGCCTCCCCCGAGGGTTTCGTGTTTGGGATCTAGTTTGCAGGGCCAAACCCCCACAACCCTGCAAACCCTAAAACCCAAACCCTAAACCTTAAACCCCAAACCCTAAACCCCCAAAGCCCTAACACTTCCAGCCGAAAGACACCAACCTCTGCCATAGAACACCACAGCCTTAGCGAAAGACCCTAAACCCTAAACCCTAAACCTTAGGGGGGGGGGGCTGTGATGCGAGCCGTCGGTGGAGGTTTGGGGGTTCAGGTTTCAGGTGTTTAGGGATGATTGAGTGCGGCGTAGGGTTCAGGAGTTTAGGGATTCTATAGCGACTAGGGTGTGGGGTTCAGGAGCTTCGGGAGTAGGGTCTAAACCCTAAACCCTAAACTTTAGGTTTGTCAACACCCAAAGCTCTACTCGGCGAGCTTCCGATCGACTGAGTCTTTGAGAATACGACACGAACCCCAGCATGCAACCTGTGACTCAACTCGCCTTGAAGCCTTCTTTAGGCGGAACCTTCATAAGTTTCTTAGCTTCTCATATCCCAGTCCTAGTCCTCAGACCACAAATCCAACGCCCTCAACTGTTTAGTACCCGAGTCCCCTGAACCCTAAATTCGGTAAGACTCCTGCAGATACCCCGTATAATTATGCAAACCCTGCCTGAACCCCTGAATACCGAAACCCAGAACCTTTTAAATTGCCTTTATCAAATCTTCAGAACTCCATGTCTGTACCTGGACCCCCCTAAACCCTAAACTCCTGAACCCCAAACCCTAACCCTGACCTATCGGATCTCCAGCAACCCCCGACCCTGAACCCAAAGCCCCAACACGTAAGCCCCAAAGAACGCCCCAAAGAACAGCTGATGGGTCGTTCTCCATCTCGGGGTCCCTTTTGGGGTCCCCAAAATAGTGCGGCACCCTTACGCGAAGGATCCCAAAAAGGAGACCCGACTTTAGAGAACCACCCTAGTATCCCTTACAGATACCCTATAGAAACCCTGAAAGGCAAAAGGATCCCAAAAAGGGGACCCTACTTTAGAGAACTACCCATATCAACCTAAACCCTAAACCCTAAACCCTAAACCCTAAACCCATATCAAGTCTGTACCAGCCCTCTGCATGTCAGGATCGAGCGGAACTGCTCGATGACCTCCTCGAGGATGACACGTCTCCCGGTCCGTTTACTTATTGTTTTATAAAGTGGGTTTAGGCGTATAGGGCTTAGAATCACTGTTATTGTTATGAATTGGTTTAGGCCTATAGGGCTTAGAATCACGGTTATTGAATTGTTATTGCAAAAGTGTCAATCACATCTGATTTGTGTTTCTCTTCCTGTCTGATTTGGGTTCCGGGTTTAGGGTTTTTGTCTCTTGGGAGGGTGCCGAGTTCAGTGAGCGAAGGCTCTAGGGGTTTACTTCGGGCTCAGGCTTTTGGCCTTTAGATGGTGTTGGTTCGGGAGCAAAGGCTTGGGGGGTGAAGTTTGTCCAGGCCCCAGCTACTACTAGCACCTACCTCTAAAACTCTAAAGCCACAGTTTATCCCAAATCTGAAATCGCAAGATTTGGACGAGCCAACCCCTTGACACCTGAACCGCTAACAATAAAGGGGTTAGGGCATATATGGCTTAGGGTCCTCAAAGCTGCCAGGGAGTGTCGGACGGCAGACCTAGGCGTGCCAGGTGTTGTTTCTCGCGTATCGCATGAGACCAGTTTTTGCATCGCAAATGGAAGCTCTGATGCCATGGCATGAAATAGCAAGGCAGTATGGCCTGCTGATGTGCTGCTGTTCATTGTCGTCAGAATCGTAGCCGTAGAGCTGAGAGTGCCTCTGGCAACTTAGTATTGTGATCATTCCTTCGAAGATGGGGTACTTGCACGTGCTACCGTGCCACTCCTTCAAAGGCCAGCCCTTGTATAAACCATTTCAGAAACCCCAGGACCTTGTGACCATAGAAGCCAGTTGCGTTCTTGCAGAACAGAGAACACTGAGTGCACTCTGGCGATCCCTAAACCCCAAACCCTAAACCAAACACGTCCCTAAACCTTGTATTTTTGCAAGACGTTCGTGCAGTCACCAAAAGGCCATCAAAAAGACAAATCCCTAAACCTCACCAACCCTCAGGTGCCCTAAGCACGGTCCTGGAAGACCAGCGCAGGACAACAGCATATCAGGACAGCTTGAGGAGAGCGAAGCACGTTTATAGAAGACGAAAGTGGGGACCCAGTCGGTCATGAGTGTAATCAGACCTCCTGGGAAACAGCGGACTGCCCATGGCCTAAATTACGTGGCTTGGCCAGCTGAGTAGGTTCTACACCGTTTCTAAAGAGGGTCCTGCTTGCTAGGATCCAATGCACATTTTCCATCCAGATGTATTTTCAAAAGCTGAAATCAGAACCGTATACCTAAAGCCCACTAAGCTTCAGTGCCGGCTCACTTTCTCAGGTCCTCGTTTCCATTGCTGGAGGCACCGCGCGAGGTCCTCGCCGCGATCGGCGTCTTTGCCAGTTTATTGAGCTACGGGGTTTGGGTATTGATGGGTACTGTCTCTAGAGTCAGGGAGTATGTAGTATAGTTGTTCCGGGGTCAAAGGCAGTGACTACCTTTAACAATTCCCGCTGATGAGAAGTAATAACAGTAGTGGACATAAGTGTTACTACTTGGTTTTTGTTGCTGTAAACATGATCTGTATCATGTTCTGTGTGTCTATGTTAAGTACTGTTACATGTCAAGTGCAGCTGCTTGCACTACTGTTACTGTCACCTTCTGCGATTACTGTCAGTACCATCATCATTGTTATTCTTGTTGTTCTTGCTATTTTTACTACAGGTTACTATTATTATGATTGTGGTTGTCATGATGGTTACAAAGACGATTAAATTCAGTACTAGTATAGTTACTGTTACCATTGCTGATCATCATTCTCCTCATCACTATCGTTGTGTCGATTGTTATTCCGCCTTTTTATTGTCATGTTCATGATGCTCAGTATGAGTCTTACGATTATGTGAAGTGTCGATGTTGGCTTTCTTTGCGGTGGTCGGCTGATCCGGGATGTAGATTGAAGAGAGTCAAGAGAGGTAGGGATCGGAGTCGAGAGTGTGTTGGATTTCGCAGAGCGATATCACCAAGGTCTTGAATATGGCTCCTCACAAAACTATTCAGGGATCCTGAAAGCAAGATCTCGTCATAAATAATATGCTCTCTGTACTGATGAAGAGAGCCAAGATTGAAGACCACAGCGATCGCAAATGCATAGTGTTCGAGAGCTTGGAATTTCTGTTCACCCGCCGAGACCTTGGAGTTTTTACATACGTATATGCATATATGTCTGTTTATATAGGTAAACAGATAGATAGGCGGATAGGCATATATCTGTATCTATATCTGTATCTATATCTATCTATCTGTCTATCTATCTACCTATCTATCTATCTATCTTTCTTTCTTTCTATCTTTCTGTCTGTCAATCTAACTATCCATATATATATATGTGTGTGTGTATGTATATATATATATTTATACATATATCGTGCAGCCCTGTACAGCGACGTAAACTTTCGGTGAGCCCCAGATGCAGCGCTCCATGCTGGGAAGCCTTTGCAAGGTGCTTGCTTGGATGCGCGACACCTCGCAGCTCTATCTGAGCCCCGCGGTTCCAGGAAGATGCAAGAAATTGAGACTGAGAGTTTCGGGTGGCCAAGGAACGTCCTTCTGACTTCGGTTTCAGGCTTCGGATGTTTCGGGAGTTCGGCGTTTGTGTTTATGATTCATAAGATAATGCTTGAGGCCTTCAAGATGCAAGAGGCGCTTTCGTTTCTTGTCGTGCTTTTGGGAGACCAGTTGAGACACGCAACGCAGCAGATACTGCAGCTGCAGCAAATTCAATGTGCGGGTCCCTGGTGCCCGAATCTGGCGCTTTCCCGGCGGTCTTGTTGCTAGTGCCTAGTCGAAGGACATGCTAACAATGCTGGGCTGCGGGGATCACTTTGGACAAAACGGTTGGGGCTTGTATCCAAATCCGGAAGCCCTGAACCCTGAGCACCCTAAACCCTAAACCGCCCTAATTGACCCCTAAACCCTGAACCCTCAATCCTACACCCTAAACCGCCCTGAACCCTCAACCCTAAACCCGAAACCCTAAACACTGGAGTCTTAGGATGTCCTGCGTTGATGCTTGCTCAGGCTGTGTCGCTCTGCTCAGCAGCTTGAGGCTGCATTTGCCGAGGCAGCTTGGTTTTTTGAGTTTAGAGTTTTGGGGTTTAGGGTTTAGCGTTTTAAATTGGGGCCATTTCAGGAGGGTTCTATAAGCTTGGTTTTAGACTTCCTGGTCAGGGTTTAGGGCTTTGGCCATTTAGGGCTTAACAGGCTTATTGAGGATTTAGGCTTTAGGAGGTTGGGGTCTAAAGGGGTTCAAGGTTCAGTTTTTAGGGGTATTGGTGTTGAGTGTTATGTTCTCAGCCTGATTCTGTATTGGTTTACGGGGTTTCGGATTAGCCTTCGTTCGATGGCAGCATTTGCTGCCCAGGGACCCTATCCCCTGAGCCCTCAAACCTAAACCCCTAAACCCCTCAACCCTAAACTCTAAACCCCTAATCCCTCCTTCGCCAGGCATGGAGCGCGTTGTTGATGCGGGACACTGGGCGCAAAGTTCAAGTGAGATGTCCGTCCTAATGCTTTTTTCGCAGCAGCTGTCCCTGTATACATACATACCTACATGTATGCTTGCAAAGGCTACGTATTGCATAATTACACGGCGGGCTTTCTCTCACACACGCAGAGTTCATGCATGTGCAGTGTGTGCCAGCGACCGGTGCGATTGAAATAAGTGCATGTTGGATGCATACAATATGAACATGTAATTACCTCAGCATCGAGACATGCTGCTGGTCTCCCTGCCTATGAACCTACCTGCCTCCGTAGAAAGTCAGTCCTGGCCTGCCTCAGTTCCGAGCAGTGCAGCGCAGCGCTACATCCTGCAGACTCTGCGAGGAGAGCAGGAAAACGCAGTCCTAAGTGAACCCCTGACCACTGAAGCCCTGGCCCCCAAGCCTCTGAGGATCACTTGCCCAAGAACCGCGCCAAACGCTACCAGCGCGGGGCCTCCAACAGCTGGGCAGCTCGAATGCATTTTTTCATAATTGCTCGTGCTGCTAGCACGGTCGTGTCCAGGTACAGAAGTGTGACTGCAGGATGATCACCACGTCGAGGACCATGGCAGTCAAAAATGGTCGAGTCATACGTTGATAGTGATGATAGCCATGGTGATATTGACAACGGTGACGATGTCGATGTTGATGACGACGGTGATCATCAATGTAATGATGATGATGTTGTTGCTGCTGCTGCTGCTGATGATGATGGTAACTTCCATCATATGAGGTGATGAAGTCGCCGATGATGATGATGGCGACGACTCGGGTGATGGGTGGTGATGGTTGGTGATGACCACTTTGACTGTGAGCGTATTGATGTTGGTGGTGATGATGCTGCTGATGGTCGCCATCATCTTCGTCATCATCATCATCATCATTATCAACACCATCACCATCAGCAGCATCAGCGGTATCAGCATCATTATCGTCACCGTCGTCAACATCATCATTGGCGGCAGCAGCAGCAGCAGCAGCAGGTGCAGCATCACTTTCCTCCTCTTCATCCATTGCTTCATCTTCATCACCATCATCATCATGATGATCATCATCATGAGCATGACCATCATCATCATCATCATCAGCATCGCAATTATCATCATCACCATTATCAACATCACCATCGTCATCGTGATAATCATCATCATCATTATCACCATCATCATCATCATCACCATCATCATCACCATCACCTCTCCTTCATCATCCCCATCACCATCTTCAGCATCGTTATCCCCGTGGTTTTTGGATTCGATCCCGACACCCTCAACCATTCAGCCCAAAAACGGCAAGCCCTAACAACCCCGAAACCCTAAATCCTACCGCAAACTCCGAGCCGGTAACCACATGCCCGGTAAGACTTAGTGACCCAGTTCAGACTTCAAACGGCTCATGACTTTACCCGAGCCGAACACCAATATAAGTTAATGTAGTAACATGCTATACTGCACTATTCTATAGTATAAGATAATGAGCTTGAAATTAAAATGCTATAATATTCTATAGTATCAAATGCTATACTATGCATTACTATACCATACTATACTATACAAAACTCTTCTATACTTTATTATGCTGTACTTTGGTACACTATACTACACTGTACCATGCTATATCATACTGTACTATACTATACGACACGATACTATACTGTACTGTACTAAACTAAACTAATACTATACTGTACTATACAGTACTATACTGTACTATACCACACCACAGAGGAATATAACATAATGGGCTATAGCATAGTACGATACAGCATAACACAGTCTGATATGCTATGTCAAAGTATGATATAAGATAGTCAGATACAATATGTTGTACTATGAGGAAGTATACTATGATATCACAGGTGTCCATCATTCTTAAACAAAACTGAACCTGGAAGCTCAGGCTCAACAGCCGTGACATTATGCATTGTTGCGTCAGCTATGTTCGCCAGCCACGGCTTTTTTGCTGGGTATTGTACTTTCAGCACTATCAGACCTCACTTATCTACCAAGTTTAGCTACTAACTAGTGGTAATGCTAGGGCTTGGTACTGCTCGTTCCATGCTTCTTCACACGTACATTGCCACAGTTGCACTCGTGAGACGCCTACTAGCAGCCCTAGAAAACATAACCCCGAACGGCAACAGCCGGAAGCCCGAAATACTCACTCCCCTAACCCCTATAAAGTTTAAAGCCTTAAAAGTTTTCAGACTCAACCCCAAGACTCAAGGTTTCCACCGCTCAAACCGCCTCTGCCGGTGTGGTGCTCCGCGCGCTGGATGTGGGGCGCGTCGAGTGGGACCCCGGGGGCTTCAACGTGGGCTTTAGAGTTTCGGGTTTAGGATGTAGGATTTAGGGTTTAGGGTTCAGGTTTAGGATGTAAGGTTCCGGGTTTCGGGTTCAGGGTTTAGGGTTTAGGCTTTAACTAGGGTTCAGGGACCCCTGAATAAGGAATCAGAGTGGCAGGACAGGCAGGACCCCCGCCCTCCAACTGTAGTATTTTTGAACAACTAATCAAAGGATGCGGGAGTTTGCGGTGGCCGAACCAGTCGTCGTCATAGTCGCGGTTGCTGTCGTGCAGCGCGGTGGCGCTAGCGTCGTCGTCGCAGTGGTCATCCTACAAAGGCTTACATGGAAAAGTGGGAGTACTAAACCCTAAACCCTAGACCCTAAATACTACGGATGTCGCGTTTGCAGCGCTGTCGCCCCGAAGCCTTCACAAACTGCATATGTTGGCCTTGGGATGTTAGACTCCAGGACCTCAAGCATGCATCGGTTTAGGGTTTAGGTTTTAGGGTTTAGGGTTTAGGGCTTCAGATTGAAGTCCAAAACGAGTGCCATGATCCGTATAAGCCTCACAGTCCCTGCCTGCAAGTTTTTTAACCTCCTGCCAATTCCAAACTGAGGATCAAGTCGTTTGGGCACTTTAATTGTTGCCCAGTATCAGCGAATGACCCTAAACCCTAAACCCTAATTACAATCTAAAGCCTAAATCCGGTGTGGAGTTCAGGGTCTTGAGTGCTGTGACTTTTAATTTAAACCTTGGCAGCGGAGGGTCTTCGTCGCCCCCAGCTGCAAGCGCAGCAGCGAGAGCACTCCCAGCGTGCCAAGCTTGGACACAGCCCGTCAACCCTGCCATGAAGCTTTTGGGAAACCTTCGGGTTTCAGGTATCCGTTTTGGGGTTTAAGATTTGTAGGGTTCGAGATTTAGGGTTTCGGGTGTGGCTGGTGCAGGAAGTTGTGCTTTTGGCAAGTCGTAGGGCAGTCTCGAAGTCTTGGACATCTGCCAAGTTGAATCTGGTCGCTCCGTCTGGGTTCCCTATATCCTCAACCCTCTACCTAGATCCCGAATCCTAGACCCTAAACCCGAAACACCAAACCAGGAAGGAGTTTTGGGACCCCCAAACCTCAAACTCTGGGATTCGCGAGGACGGCTTGCTGCTCATGGCACCGCCTCAGATACGCTACCGCTACCTGCAAAGCACAGGCGCAGTGGAGTGCGGGTGGAGGGCCTAAGCCTTGAACCGCGAGCCAAAATTTCGAAGAGTTTGGGTTGTTAGGGTTGGGGCCCACCCTACACACGAAACCGCCCTAATTAAGCCTTATAAACCCTATAAGCCCTAAACCCTAGCCCTGGACCCTATGCCGCAAGGCACAGCTGAGCTTCAGGCTCTGAGGTTTCGGATCGTGTGTCACGATGGACCCAAATCCCTGAACCCTAAACCCTAAACCCTAATTAGTGTGGTCCCCAAGTGTTCTGAGTGGCCTTGGCTTGCTTCTACAGTCGGTCGGCCCATCCTGGCTACTGGGTTCTTGTGAAGGAACTCAAGTTAAGTTGCCATAGGAGGGATCTATAGCAAAATCATGTGGTTTCATAATTCTGATAGCTTAACTTCTGTTCCTTAACCAGAACCCATGCGAACTAGCCCGAAGCCGGAGGGTACAGACCAAAAGTGGAACCGGCGAACGCTGTCGAGCGTTTGAGCAGGAGTGTTGCGTCTGCGGTGGGGCTTCTTGGCTTAAATTGAGACGCTCAGATTTTGCGTTCGTGACAATCACAAGCACAACATTAAGTCATTTGTTCTTAGTACTGGTGGCAGAAGGAGGACCGGCAGGAGTAGGACGAGCATCAGCTGAAGCAACTAGCGCTTGTCATGGCAGCCGTACCGGCATGTGCAGTCGGACTCGTAGTTTGATTGTGGTGGTACTGGTGGTAGTGTTACCCAAAGTATTGGGAACTACTGCAAATAAATGCTTTCGCATTCGCAGGTTGCTAACTGCAGATTCCGCGTCCAGTGCTCCATATTGTTACCGGCATCAAGTGTGAGCTAGGTTGGAAGTAGATGTGCATATCGCATGGCAGTGTGTACTGCAAAACAAGCTTTCCTGCACGAGCAGGATGACGTAGCTGTTCGGCTTAGGACGCCATGCCAACAGCTGGGATTGGCTCGCCACGCGCGTGCAGCTTGCCTTCGCCAGTCGTTTAGGATTCGGAGTTTAGGCTTCCGGTATGTCGACCTTTGTTCGACAGACATGTTTCGAACAGACGGTCGAACCAATAACTATAACTATCATCATTGCAGGAAAGCAAAAATGCTCAGCCATGACCATTCACCTAGCATCAAACTTCCATCAGCAAGCCTCCATAAGGCATGCGCTGCAAAGTTGCTATTCGGTTCATCTAGTGGGCCGGAGAGCTTTGTCAGTCCCTCTGTTCAGGGCTTTTCGGAGCTGCGGAGCTTTAAGGTTTAGGGTATATGAGCTTTCAATCATTTTCCTTGAGGTTTGAACGCCAAGCCCCGGATCTCTGGCATGATGCGCCTTCGGCCAACAGCCAATTATCCAATAATTCTGCAACCCAAACGGTCAGTACTACTAAAGCACGCCCTTACAGTCCTAGAGCCTAACCCTAGACCTCAATCCTTAAACCCTACTCTCCCAGCCCCGAAGACCAAGGCCCTAAACCTGAAACCCCCTTATTCCTAAACCCTAAACCCTAAGACCCTAACACCCTAAGACCCTAAACCTTAAACCCTAGATCCTTAACCGACGACGAGGCTGCGGCGAACAACGTACTCTCAGCTGGAGCGATCCCTGCCAGGCGATTCAGAACTGAGGGGTTTGGGGATGTTTACCTCTAGCCGAAGAAGTCCTACCTTTTTGGGGCTCCTAATGATGGCTTCTATATAAAAGTCCTACCTTTTTGGGGCTCCTAATGATGGCTTCTATATAAAAGTCCTACCTTTTTAGGGCTCCTAATGATGGCTTCTATATAGAAGTCCTACTTTTTTGGGGCTCCTAATGATGGTTTCTATATAGAAGTCCTACCTCTTTAGGGTTCCTAAGTATGGTTTCTATATAAAAGCCCTGCCATTTTAGGGTTCCTAAGTATGGTTTCTATATGCAGTTCCTCTGAAAGGTAGGTCTTTCCGGCTACAGGTAGGGTTTAGGATTTTTGGTGCTGGGGTTTCGGAGTGGATTACAGTAGGTCTTGGACTGGTTGCGTCTTGTGGCAGGTCGCGCAGCAGAAGCACACGAAGTGATTTTCGTGACATGTCGGGTCAAAAGCCGGCTAATTCAGTGAAGAAGTAGGATCAAGCGTATGGTGCAGTGGGTGGTATCCCGCCAGTGAGCCCACAACCCAAAACCCAAACCAGATAACCCTAAACCCCAAACCCTCAACCTCACACCCTAAAATCCCTAAACGAACCCAAATCCTAGGCTCGAAGCCTTAAACCCGAAATAAGGAAAGGGAAACCAGCGGAGATAAAGCAACTCTGAGCCGTAAATCCTAAAGCCTGAACCCTAAACCGCCTCAACCTTCAACCCTCAACCCCGAATCCTCAACCCTGAACCCTGAAGCCTCAACCCTAAACCCCTAAACCCTCAACCCTAAACCCTAAATTAATATGAAGACCCCCAGAGGCTCCAATATCCCTTAAACTAAGGAAAATACTTTAAAGTTATAGTAGGATCCCTCATATGAAGACCCCCTTTAAACCCTAAACCAACCCAAAACCCTAGACCCTCAACCCGAAACCCTAAACCCTCAACCCTAAACTCTAAATTAATATGAAGACCCCCTTGAGTCAGCAAAGCAGGAACTGGGCCTCCCCCAGAGATCAAACTGGAGCTTCCCTGCAGAGGGTAGGAATGCTCAACAGAGGGAGGTATTTCGGGTTTAGGGTTCAGGCTTTAAGGTTCCCTAAACCCTAGACCCTAAACCCTAAGCCTTAGGGTTTATGGCTTACGGCTTTCAGGGTTTAGGGTTTAGGGCTTAGGGCTTGGGCTTTGGGGGCTCGGGGCTCGCGGGGTTGTTGATTTTGGTTAGGGCTTGAGGTTTAGGGGTTTAGGGGTTTGGGGGCTTAGGGGTTTAGGGGTTTAGGGGTTTAGGGGTTTGGGGGTTAGGGCTTCAGGGCTTCGGGTTTTAGGGGTTAGGCGTGAAGGTTCAGGGAGAAAGATCGAAGCAGGTTGGACTTTGACGACCATGACGACCATGACGACCATGACGACCACGATCACGACGCCTAAATTCTTCTCACAGATGCTGGCGGTTTCAGGAGCACAGCCAACTTAATTCCCGAAAGTACTGGCGGGATTCGACACTACTGAAAATTTGGCCAAACGGATCCTCTGCAAATAATAGGAAGTGAGCACACAGTATACACCGGCCCACAGTGCGAGCCACGTCCCGGTAACGTTTTCCACGGCTTTAGGGTTTAGGGTTTAGGGAATTGATTGCTCTTTACCCTGTACGCTAGAAACCCACAGTGTGCACCACACTGTAAGCCTCAATTCGACACCCTGAACCCTAACCAAAACTCCCAAACCCTAGACTCTAAACTCAAGCCACCGATATTCTAAAATCGAGACCCGCTAGCTGTCAAAAAAAATCAACACCTTAACGATGCAAAAAAGCAAACCAAAGACACAATTGAAAGCTTAGCAACCTGGACCCTAAACCCTAAAGAACCACAATAGCCAGAATAGGAAGAAGAAGAACTCCAAAACCCTAAACCCTATAAGCCCTATAAACCCTAAACCCTATAAACCCTAAACCCTACACCCCAAAACCCTAAAGCCTAGGATCATGAGCAAAAGCCTTGGCTGGCCGGTGAGCCCTGGAATGTCTCGTAAGGGCCGTCCTCGGGCGTCTGGGACTTGGGGTGACAAGGGGCGTAGCGGTTCAGGGTTTAGGGTTTAGGGTTTAGGTAGGACTTGTTGGGTCTAAGGTTTAGGGCGTTAGTATAGGGGCCTAAACAATTACCAATAGTTTGCGGGGTTCCTTATTATCATCATGGTATAGTAAACCCCAAAACCCTATTGTAATTCTTACGGCCCCTACATTAGATATCAGGTTTTCAGGATCTTAGGTTGCTAGGGCGTTCGGGTGTTCGGGTGTTGGGGTTTAGGGCTTCAGTGTCCTTGTGGATAAAGCTCTCGTTGAGTTTCAGAGAGGTAGGGGCTTAGGTTTGGCTTACCGGTATGTGCTGGTGGTGCTTTACATACTAACTTAAATATTACGTATCGCCTTGATACTATCCTGTGGTTCTGATGGCGGTGTTGGTGGTGGTGGTGGTGGTGGTGGTGGTGCCGGTGGTGCCGGTGGTGCCGGTGGTGCCGGTGGTGCCGGTGGTGCCGGTGGTGCCGGTGGTGCCGGTGGTGCCGGTGGCGATGGTGGTGGTTGTCGTCATCGTCGCCGTCGTAACTGCAGCAGAGTTGATCATAGCAGCAATGCGCGTAGGAATTGGTAGCAGTTAGTGAAAGCCACAATGGTAGCAAGAAAAAATCATGCCCGGACTGAACCGAAGTCGCAAGAACTTCACGAATGACAACAACAAAAGCTCGCCACCGCGATAAGCTTCACGAGCAAGACACCCACACAACAGTTACTGCTGGTATGCTGCTTCTCCTAAGCCCCTTAACTGTGAAACCCGAACCCCCTAAACCCTAAACCCTAAACTCTAAACCCTAAACCCTAAACCCTAAAACCCTAAACTCTAAACCCTAAACCCTAAAGCTCGAAAAGAAAGCCCCAAAGGAGTCCGAGAGCATTCAAAGCTCCATTGCAAACATCGGAGCAACTTCTTGATGCCTACCGAAGCTCCCCACACCGAACGTCTGAAACAGCTTTTCCAAGAACCATCTGGAATCCCTATAGAACCCATATAGCACCCTTTCGGTATCACAGGCTATAGGGTCCGTCTCAGACGCCCATTAGAAGCCCGAAGCCTAAACCCTAAACCCTAAACCCGAAACTGCAAACCCTAAATCCTAAACCCTAAACCCGAAACCCTAAATCGTTAAACCCCTAAGCCCTAAACCCTGAACCCGGAATCCTGAACCTTAAACCCTGAATCCTGAACCTTAAACCCGGAATCCTGAACCTTAAACCCTGAATCCTGAACCCGAACCCGGAATCCTGAACCTCAAACTCCTAAAACCTCAACCCCTAAACCCTAAACCCGGAGTCCTGAACCTCAAACTCCTAAAACCTCAAAGGCAGCACCGAGCACCCGCTTTGCCAGCTCACAGGAAGCCTCGCAGGCGGCGAAGTAGATCCTGGCTACGTTTTTGTTTCGTTTTGGGCTTAGGGTTTAGGGCATTTTTGGTTTAGGGGCGAAGGGTGTTAGTGCTTAAAGGAGTTCTATCCGGGCTCTTTCAGGTTAGGAGTTCTATAAGGGCTGTATCTTGGTTCCTGAGTAGCCCCTTTAGAATAAGGGTACCCTTTTTCCTACTATTCGGTTTTAGTACAGGGGCCCTAAACTAAAAAGGGCAGAAGGGTACTACTCAGGGACCTAGGTATAAGGTAAACCCTAAACTTCGTAAACCCCAAACCCTAAACCCTCTGAGTCATGTCCGAAGCCCTGCTATCTTCTTCTGCAGCTCAACTCTGGAGCGCAGTAGATAATGTAGGGGCCTTAATTATTAGAATAGGGTTTTCGGTCCTTACTGCAGTCGAATGCCCCAAACCATATTCTACTGAATCCTACTGTGATTATTAAGGTTTTCTGGGGGTTCCTTACTATGACTGTAGTAGAATACCCCAATGCATATTCTACCGAATTCTACTGTAATTATTAAGGGTTTGGGGGGGTTCCTTATTATGGCTGTAGTAGAATACCCCAAACCATATTCCAATTATTAAGGCCCCTATATTATCGCTATGGGCTTACAACGGGCGGATCCTTTCAGGCACACAAGACATGTTCGCCTGACTCCCAACGACTAATCTACATTCATGCGTCCTATATCGCCCTAAACCCTAAACCATAAACTCTAAACCCTAAACCCCAAACTTCTGCTCGTTTACTCTCACATCGAGTCTACAACCTGAAAGGTGTCTGCATGATCAAACTTCCACCTGTAGTACGGGGATCGTTCAAGTGTTCTTTAAAGAAACCCTCTAAAGTGGGGTTGTAGCAGAGGGGCCAGGGTTGGTGTAAAATTTCGGAACATTTACAAAAAGGAACCCCAAACAATAAGGTTGTTCAGAAGTTCACACTTCAGGTTTCTACATCTCCTAAGCTTCTATGCCCAGACCCCCGGAAGGATCTGAAAAGTAGATCCCCTAATTTGAAACCTATACTAGTATAGCCTATACTAGTATAGGGTACTTTACAGGAACCCCTTCAAGGGATCCGTTTTTGAGTTGGTCTGGATATTGAACGCGACAAGCAAGCGGTTGATTCGTCGATGGTTCGTTGCGATACTGCCTACGATTCTCACTAGAACCCGCATCGCAGTTCAGAAACATGGTGGCTGCTTCTACTGCTTGCATTAACAGTGCTACTTCGATGACAGACTATCTATGTTGTTCAACATCATCTTCCACAGTCATCCGTGGCCAGGTAATAAAGGCCATTACGGTACGGTTTGGGAACAGATCATATTGCAAATACAGTGACTAAAAGGGGATGTCATTGCGAATTATTCAGAATTCTGTCGTACTTCCTGAGAACGTCTGTCAACAGATCCGCCCAGGCCGTTGGTATCAGGGATGCCACATGACGGAACGAAAGCATATCAACTGTATGGCCTTAAACCAAAACGAAAATGCTCCCAGGCGTCGTCTCGAAGATGTCTTCATTGAGTTGGCGTGCTTCGTCACTCTCCTTTTCTTCTGAAGTTAGATTTGAGGCTTTACGGCTCAGCTCCCCAAAACCCTAAACCAACAACCCCAGTTGTCATCCTGGAACTAGTTCAGAACACCAAAGCGTTTAGCTGAGAATGTAGGGCAGCTAGAAATGAGGAA
Organism: Symbiodinium necroappetens; assembly: GCA_905231915.1. NCBI lineage: Eukaryota > Dinophyceae > Suessiales > Symbiodiniaceae > Symbiodinium > Symbiodinium necroappetens. Next base: position 22,976 of record CAJNJA010033942.1, read on the forward strand.
TCAGGGACCTTCATGACTCTATAAGGATTCTTTCATGGTTCTATACGGGTTACTTACTGTCAGGGGTTGTCGTGGCCTTCCCTGGTTCTTGGGGCTTAGGGTTGAGGTTGCAGAGTTTAAGGGTTTGGGGTTCAAGGGCTGAGGTTTTAAGGGTTTAGGGTTTAGGGTTGCGAAGCAGCTTCTTCGCTAGCCAGAAGATTGGGAGGATCTAAAGATTGGGAGGATCTACAAAGTAGATCCCCAATGTTGGGACCCTATAGTACTTAAGGCTACTTCATAGGAAAGCTTAAGGGATCTAGCTTTTGGATCCTGGCCTGGAAATCAACGGTTCCGAAGAGAACCGAAAGGATGGACTAGTGACTAGGGTCTGCTGCTGCGGTTTGTGAAGAATTGGGAGTTTCCGAAATTACGGGTACCTTATTCTGGGGTCCTTATAATGAGGATCCTACTATTTGGGGTGCTACATTAGGGTCCCCTATTTTCGGAAACCCCCAGTTGTCACCGGCAGGACCAGAGGCGCACATCCCGCTAAACGCTACCTAAACCCCAAAACGAGCTGTCGCCATGGCAGCAACAAAGTCTTTAACCAGGTCAGGCTGATCCGTGCTGCTGTCTAAAAAAATCGGCAGAGAAAACTTCTGAATCTGACGACATAGGGGATTAATTAGAAGTTGGGTTTAGGGGCTTCGGGTTTAGGGAGGTTATTGAAAAAAGCGTGCTCTTTGCCGCGGTGTGCTTTTTCACCGGAGCCTACGGGGCGTTGAGAGGGTCTTAGAGAGGCTCTATCGGGTTCCTGTATTCTTGTGTAAGCGCTCTTCGTTGGGCAAATCATGCGGCAAATCCGCACCATACCACTCCGACGTAGAGCATCGTAGCCCTAAACCCTACACCCTACACTCTAAACCCTAAACCCTAACCCCTAAACCCTGAACCCTAAGCCCCTAAACCCTGAACCCCTAAACCCCTCGACTCCGGGTTCACCTCAGAGTTTAGGACTTGTTCAGGTTTACCCTAAACTCTAAGCTCAAACCCTAAACACTAAACCGTAAACCCGAAACCCTACACACTAAACGCTAAACCATGTAATTTATCGAAAAAACCTACCCCGACCTCATGAAACCTTGTGACACAAGGAAATTTTAGTTAGGGTGTAGGGGTTTAGAGTTTAGCCCAGGACCTCGAAGCCTCTACCCCTGAACAGCTGAAACGCCCACAGTCTAGGCGCTTGTCGGTGCGTTTTATGTATACTATAGCGCAGTTATTTAATGTAGGGCCTATAGTTACATTTTTTACTCATCAGAAGCTTCGTAAGGCTTCCTTACCTAACTCCTTACCCTAGGCACCAAATCTTCAACGCCTTAAACTGTGATGCCCTAAGCCCGAACCTGTGTTCCTAACCTGGTGTTCCAGAGGTTCTAGGGTTTAGGGTTTAGGGTTCTATCCCATACTTAAGCAGTCATGACCTACTTGTGCGCAAGGTTTGGGGCTACAGGTACTCCCCACTGAAGCACTGACAAAGTCCGCCGAGCTGCGAAGGGCATGCGGAGGATCAGAAAGGCATCCGCCAGGCCCTGACAACTTCCCAGAGAGCCCAATACCCCGTAGTTAAGCAATATCCCTTAAATTATAAGGGGCTTCATATTAGGATTTAAGCTCTATTCCTTAATTTAGGGGTGGTGGACTCTCTGGGTTCCAGAGAACTAGCAATGCTCTGGGCTTCAAGAGCTGCAGACTTGTCGTCGGACGGTGCGGAAGGAAAAAGGTGCTTTGGAGAAACATGTAACATGGATATCTAGGCTCTTCAGAAACCCCTGAAAAAAGTATATACCTTTTTGGGTTAGTTGCAATGAACTAGGAACCCGGAAACCTAAAAATTACAAAAGTATGCTACTGAGCAGCCTAGATATAGTTCTTGGGGTCTGGACCCCCCTTTTTCCAGGATGCGCATATCCTAACTTAGAGTCTCCTCGCACATCAGACACTGTCTGAGCCCCAATAGGTGGCAACCTAAGCTACCTAAACCCTAAACCCCAAAACCCCAAAACCCCAAAACCCCAAAACCCCAGAACGCCAAAACCCTAAACCCTAGACCCTAAAACCCTAAAACCCTAAACCCCAGAAGCGTGCTTTCCTGTTCGGGGGATTTTGTGTTCAACCCAAGGGGTCCACACACACTACCATTCTGGAACTAGGTCACTCCCAAAACATAACAGGGATGTTCCTTTGGGACCGTAAGGTTTAGAGTTTAGGGTTTTGGGGTTCTGGGGTTTTGGCTTTAGGGTTTAAGGGACATATTTCCATATTTGTGATATAAATGTATGTGTGTATATATATATATGTGTGTGTGTATTATATATATATATATACATATATATATATATATGTGGACCCTTCGGATAAGGTTTAGTGTTCTGGTTTGTGCGTAGGGCCTTGGAAACATAAACTCGAGGGTTCCGTGTTGAGGGTAAGGCAGCACATGGGCCGTCAACGAAACAAAGCCTTGAAACCCCAAAGCTGCACAGCCGGAACCCTAAGACCCCAAACCTAAGCCCCTAAACCCCTGCACCCTGAACCGGAATCTAGCTCAAATCATGTTAGGGATCCTACTGTACTCTGAGGTATATTCCTAAATCCAGGGACATTGGAGTCTCTGGCTAAACTCTGTGCACGCTGCCTCGCTTGCGCCAACCCTAAACCCTGAACCCTAAACCCTTACACGCAAAGCCTCTAATAGACAAGCGGCAAACTAAACCCTGAGGATTATAGTAGGATCCCTAATATGGGTAGTTCTCTAAATTAGGGTCCCCTTGCGGGTTCCTTTTATAAGGGTGCCGTGCTATTCTGGGGACCTAAAAAGGGACCCGAATTTAGAGAACTAAACATATGATTTACGGTATATGCCTTGATTAAGGGACATTGGAGCATCTGGGTTTTCAACGTCTCAACCTTGCGAACTGAACCCTAAGCCCTAGGCCCTAAACCTCTAAACCCTAAACCTTTAAAGATCCCATATAAGTCCTTCATAGAACCTTATAGAACCCTTAAAGAACCCTTAACCCTAAACCGTTAAAGATCCCATATAAGTCCTTCATAAAACCCTATAGAACCCTTATAGAACCCTTAATTAAACCTAACCCCCCAAACCATAGGACCGAGATCGCCAAACCCCCGTCACACACACACGCGCTTCCCAGGCCTGGACACCCAACCCAATCGGCCGATGGCGCATGTTAGACCTGTTTGAGGCGTTTAGTTTTTGTTAACACACGATGGTGCTTAGGGTTGAGGGTGTGGAGTCACACACACACCCTAAACCCTAAACCCTAAACCCTAAACCCTAAACCCTTAACCCTTAACCCTTAACCCTAAACCCTAAACCCTTAAAACCCTAAACCCTAAACCACACGCACCGAGGCACCATCTGCTCGGCCTTTGAGGTGCCCAGAGACTCCAATATCCCTTAATTAAGGAATATACCTTAAATTATAGTAGGATCCCTAATATGATCTAAGGTATATTCCTTAATTAAGGGATATTGGAGTCTCTGGTTGGTGACCGGCCATGACTCGTTCGAGGTCCAAGTCCATCGAGACTTAGGACTTAGGCTCAGGGGTTTAGGGTTAGGGTTTAGGGTTTACAATTTAGAGTTTAGGGTTTAGGGCTTAGGGTTTAGAGTTCAGGGTTTAGGGTTTACAATTCAGAGTTTAGGGTTTAGGGCTTAGGGTTTAGAGTTCAGGGTTTAGGGTTTAGGGTTTAGAGATTTCTAGGAAGCACCCGGATCGTCACCTTTCGCTTGGAGGTCTTCCACGCCACTTGGATTCTGAATGCTTGCCTGTGCCCAAGCAACCTCAACATCAGCCTGAACATCGATAATGTGCCGGCGGCATGGAGCAAAAAAGTAGATTCGTGATGAACGTGGATATTCATCCCAGTCACTTCTTTTAAGGTTTAGGGTTTAAAGTCTAGGGCTGCTACAAGCATGACAACTGTCACCATGAATTACAAAACATGATTGCTACATCCCCGGCAAACGCCGGATGTGAGCAACATCGTCTTGCGACCCTAGCTTGGGTACTGCTCTCTGATTTTAGGGTTTAGGGTTTAGGGTTTTATGGTTAAGGGTCTTTGGGTTCGGGCAAGGGGTTTAGCGTAGGGTTTAGGGCTGGGGCTTAGGGTGCTTGCGACCGACTTAGGGATTAGGGCCAGGGTTAGGGTTTGGAGTTTCGGGTTCAGATGGTTTAGGGTTTAGGGTTTAGGGGGAGGTGGGTCAAGGCAGCAGAAAATGCCCTTGATGGCGGAAGAGATCTCTACACCGGCGGGGTGCTGGGCTTCCTCGTCTGCGTCATCCTCCATGTCGAGGGACTGTGTCCAAAGAGGCCACACAAATTTTGGCTGGCTCCCACAGGGGCATGGAGTTCGACAGTTCGCGTGCGACCTCGTCGAGCTTGACGGATCGGCGCAATTTAACGTTGTAATAAACCGTGTTCCCCTCGTGAATAACGTCATACATCTCCCTGAGTTTGCCGACGGTGCGGTCGACTTCAGAAACTGAGATGGTGGGATCGTTGTCACGAAGCGCTTGCGCAATGCCTTCTCTGAGGTTAGGGTTAGGGTTTGGAGTTTCGGGTTCAGGGTTCTGGGTTTGGGATGTAATCAGAGTCAAACGACATCTTATGAATTGTGCAGAATGTCTCGAGGGTTGTAGTTCGGAACTCAATACTTCACACGCATCAGCGGTGTCTGAAGCTCGCATGTTTGTGGCTCTTCCCTCAAGGCGTCCCTAAATCCCTCGCCCCCAGACCCAGTCGCACAAAAACCGCTGAACCCTGAAACCTAAAACCCCGAAACCCTGAGATCATAAGCCCCTAAGCTTTCAAACCCTTGAGTCATTGAGCCCCCTGAGCAGTAACCCAGACCTTCCTAACTAAGGAGGATACCTTAAAATCATATTAGGTATCACACGTGATCATACTATCTATCATTTAGGGTATACTCCTTGATTGCGGGATACTGGAAGTCTTGGGAAGAAGCAAAGCCCCGAAAAAGAACTTGGGACGATGCTTTCGCGCTTCCGGGATGGGGTAGTGGTTGCCTTGGCCAGTGGGCAAAATCTAGGGGCCTTAATGATTAGAATAGGTTTTTGGGCTCAGCTATACAATAATCATAGGAACCTTAACCCCTAAACTTCAACGTATCCGAGGAAGGATGGGTTTAGGGTTTAGGGTATCCGGGTTCTTTCAGTTCAAGCTCAGTCAGGGTTCAGCGTTGGATTGTGGGCTCCAGGCTTTGACTGGATGCCTCAGATGCTCGAGATGGGCTTAAACGGCACTGAGCCGAGAGGTTTGGGCTGCTCCTTTTTTCTGCTCCTCGAACCTAGCTACGCCCTAAATCCTAAACCCTAAACTAAAACCCTAACCCTTGGCTCTAAGCCCGTAGCCCTGATGGAACTACACAAAGGCCAGCTCGGTCTTCAGGGGGTGCCTGTTCTTTTCGATTGTCAGTGGAACTTAACTTATAATGTAGGAACCTCAATGCTGTTGGTGATATAAATCCTGTATTACCTTAAGGACCCTAAACTACGAGAATTATGCAGGATTTATATCATCAACCGTAATTAGAGTAGGGTTCCTTTAACGGGTTCCCTTTTAGGGAGCTCTATAAGGGTTGCTACAAGGGTTTAATATAGAAACCGTAACGAATTAGAATGTGGATTTGCGCCCCTTTATAGTATATCTACCCTAAGGACTAACACTGAATATTCAAGCTTCTAGAATATTCAGTAGGAGTAGAACCGGAGTAGGGTTCAAACATGCCGTTCTCAAAAAGTCCATGTGCATCACTAGCGTCTCACCTGAATCCTGAGCCCTCAGATTGGAGTTAGGATTAGGGGGCCCTTAGAAATATAGACCCTCTCAATAAGGTCCCGTTTAAGAGAGCCGGAAGTAGGGGTAAGAAGAGTCTCCTTTCAAAGGGTCTCCCTATTAATGCTACCTAGGACTACAGAATACTACTCGGTTGAGCTGCGGTCGATGACCAGATTCAGGTTCCGCGTGGCGACCTGCTTGCGTCAAGGAAAGCCACTTCTTTAGGGCTTATAGTAAACCTCCAAAAAGGTTGGAAGCCGCATTACGGGCACTTAGTGCAGGGATTGCCGGTTCATTACTCGGGGATTGAGGCTGCTGGGTTTCCAACTTTTGGGCTTCTACTGTAAGGGCCTAGGGTGGGGCTTCAGGGTTTAGGAGATTAGGGTTTAGGGTCTTAGGGGTTTTGGGGGTTTAGGGTTTAGGATTTAGGGTTTAGGGTTTAGGGTTTAGGGTTTAAGGTTTAGGGTTTAGGGGTTCAGGGTTTAGAAGTCAGGATTAGGAAATTGGGCTTTCGGGCCGCGCCGCCTTAGACTCTCAGCCTAAACCTGGTAAAGGAAACCGCAGCGCCGGGCATCATCCCTGACCATTGACATCTGAACCCTAAACCCTAAACCCTGAACCCCCTCACCCTTGTCCTGTGGGAGATCGCTGCTTCGGTCGGGTCCACCACGCTGCGGTATCGGAGGGAGTCCCGTTCAGGAAGGTTGCCGCTACAGCGGGCTTTAGGGTTTAGGGTTGCCCCTCCAGATGGAATTCAGCCCCCCTCTTGGCATGTCAGCTTCAAGAAAGTTTTCCGTCTACCGAGCTTTGCCAACCCAGAGACTCCAATATCCTTTA